>KZ070802.1:61006-87473 GCA_002091845.1 Anopheles cracens
CTAGGTGGGGGATAGATGCACCAGAGAGAAGAAGAACGTGCGGGATTGTCCGCAGATGGGGTTGGTGGGTAGGTGGTGGTGGGGTTTTGGAGAGGAGGCGGAGTGTACTTACCGTTTGCTAAATCTGGTTGTAAGTCTTTGCAAGAAAGTCTTGCCAGAGTGTGGCGAATCACCGACGTTCCCGCCGGTTCCGGCGTACACCGTGCTGTTTCGGGATCTGGTTTGCCCTGCACGTTCCGGAGGTCGGCCCGAGTCAGCAGGAGAGGGCGTAAGAAAAAAGAAGCGTTAGTTTGTTGGATTTAACTCGTGACGATTCATCCAGGAGTCTACTACCCGAACCCCCTGTTCTCATCGCTTTCCCGCATGTATAGACCACCCCCTTCTGCTTCCCACCGTAGAATCGGTTGGTCCATGTTGGTTGCATTTGATAGTTTTGTTTGAAATCAATTTTGTTTTCGACACTTCGTATACTTCGAAAATAAACAAACGGAAACAACCATATCGTTTAATGCGTTGAAATGAGGAATAATAGAACGAACGGAAGAATTTTTGTAAAACGTCAGATATACGTGTAGACAGAGTTACGATATAGTGTGTATAGATCACATGAGGATGTGGTTTGAACACTAGATATTCATACAGATACAGTAGAGACAGAGAGACATTTATGGAAACTTTTAACAAAACCACCGACGGTGGTTGGATTCGCTTTACTATATGCAACGGTTTGCGTTTATATAATGTTTTTAGAATATTTGCATATTGTGATGCAATTAACGTCACTAGGAAGATAGATATGTAGAGCGTGGCTACAAGCATCCAAAATGGGTTCTAAACAGTACGGAAATGAACGATATATCAAAATGCATAGGGATGATAACACGGATGCAGAGATACGGCGGATCATGTAGAAAGGGAGGGTAGTAGGCTGAGGGATGTAAACGGTGCCTGCTCTAACGCCACGAGCACGCCCTACTACGCAACACTTACCCGAATGGAAAGTCGATCGCGACGGAACATTCCTGGGAAATGCAACCGGTTGTCTGGAAGAATTAACGGCTGGTGTAAGACTATTGCGATTCACCATGCTGTGTGTTCGAATGTGTGTGTATTGATGGTGAAAGGATGTGGTGAATGTGTGGTATAGGCGTATGTGTAGTATATATAGATAAAAGTTGCGTATATCATTGTACGGTAGTGACGAGGAAGGTGAGGATGGTTCCATTGATTTGTGGGAAAGGGAGTCGAAACAGCAACAACAAAAACCCGTTGTATCATCGAAAGGGAAATGACACCGGATTCATTTTACGCAACAAAAAAAAAAAGTGTGGCTCCCTAATGGCCCTTTTCCGGCTGATTTGATTTCGTTGGAAACATTCAACACAATACTCACGTGTTTTTTTTTTGTTGCGTAAAATGAATCCGGTGTCATTTCCCTTTCGATGATACAACGGGTTTTTGTTGTTGCTGTTTCGACTCCCTTTCCCACAAATCAATGGAACCATCCTCACCTTCCTCGTCACTACCGTACAATGATATACGCAACTTTTATCTATATATACTACACATACGCCTATACCACACATTCACCACATCCTTTCACCATCAATACACACACATTCGAACACACAGCATGGTGAATCGCAATAGTCTTACACCAGCCGTTAATTCTTCCAGACAACCGGTTGCATTTCCCAGGAATGTTCCGTCGCGATCGACTTTCCATTCGGGTAAGTGTTGCGTAGTAGGGCGTGCTCGTGGCGTTAGAGCAGGCACCGTTTACATCCCTCAGCCTACTACCCTCCCTTTCTACATGATCCGCCGTATCTCTGCATCCGTGTTATCATCCCTATGCATTTTGGGGGGAATTACAACTGTCGGCACGCGTGGGGGAAATAATGATCCATCCTCTCGGTCTTTTGGAGGTTTGGGTTTTTTCCGAATTGAACTTCTTGTCGGCGTCTAAAATAAACGTCCCTTCGCTCGTGCTGAAGGACCTGCTAATAGTGGCGTGTGAATGCTCTACTGTACAAATCACAACTATGCACGTATCAGGCAGTTAAGTACACTAGATTGATGTTTACTTCTCGTTTCGCTTCTGTACAAATTTTAGCACATAAAGGAAAACGACCTTTTGCATGCCATTCACTGTACCTCAATATCCTCAACCTTTCTCTTAACCTCGGCATTACACTCATTATTAATACAAAGAGGTAATTCCAGTTAAAGGTGGCTCTCTGAGTTCTTTGATTACCCATGCCACAAACCGTAGATATGCTAAACTACGTGAATCTTCGGATGTTTTCTAGTACATGAAGACATATTCCCGCCGCCAACGGTCATCATCCACTACGCTTCTTCATACGTTTGGTTTGTTTGCAATTCGTTTGCCGATTGCGCTTTACGAAATGGGTTCAAGCCCTTCCGTTCCTTTTGTGCAGCCCAAACGACAAAAAGCCGTACACTTCCGAAGCGTACACTGATAACAGATGTTCATCTATAACGTGTTCATCTGTTGCATGCGGATGAACACAAAATGAACAGCAGCGAGTGTACGTTCGTTCCGGGAGCGTACGCTTTTGAATGTCGATTGAGAGGACCTGCTTTGATTTCCTTTTCTGCTGTGTGGTTTTGTTTCGTTTCGTTTGTTTTTACTTTGTTTGTTTTATGCTGGCCAAAGAGGCAACATTTCGAAAATCTTCTCATTTGCATTTACCCGATCCCGATAATTTCATGTTTTGTTTATTTTCTTTTTCTTTTCATGTTTCCTTCCGTGATTCCCGTGCGTAACTTCGTGCCCGAACTCGTGTCGGTCGAATCCATGTGTTCCGTTTCCTGTGTGTGTGTGGCCGTTGTGTCGTGTGTCCTGTGTCCTGTGTGTTTCGTACGCTCCCGTGACTTGCTTCACGCGTCACGTGTTGGTGACTACGATCCCTCCCGGTTTTGATCTTCGAATGTGTGGCTCCCTAATGGCCCTTTTCCGGCTGATTTGATTTCGTTGGAAACATTCAACACAATACTCACGTGTTTTTTTTTTGCCCCCCGAACGTACGTCAGCGCCTTAGGTGGACGTTGTAAGAAATCGATTCTTCGATGGTTCTACCAGCGCTATTCATAGGTTCCACTCAGGCCCGACGTACTGTATTAAGTGGGACCACGACCAGCAATTATGGTAATGACGTGTGAATACGCAAAGGACATTTCACTCATGCATATAGATGATGATACTATTTCTAGTGTGGATAAAAGGAGAGACACTGGGGAAATAGCTGCGGTGAGCTGTGATAAAAAGAACAACGATATATCTAACGCTTTCTGTACATTGCGCGCATTTCGCCGGAAGAAACTCACGCTCGTGTAGCGATAGAAGAAACTAACGAAACAAACCAAACTACAGGATCATGCAAAAGCACCATTCATAGAGGAGGAATGTACACAACGATTTGGAAAGAAAGAAAGGAGATCCATTCCACAACCAGCCACCAGGCAGGAGACGTCAAATTTGGAAGCGAACATCATCTCGACGGAGATAAAAAAGGCGAAATTGTTTGCGAAATTTAATCAAAAACAGAGAAACTAAACGCAATGTGCGTGTGTAATTAGCAACGAGTGTGGATTTATATCAACTACCGCCAGAAGAGCGAATGGGCGAAAGTACACGAAAAGGATCGAAGAGAAGAAAAAATAAAAGCATAACTAGACAGATTACGCAGCAGCAGGAAGTAAACTACAGTCGATATGGAATAGAAAAAGACTAACAGAAAACTGAACGAACGAGCGAAGAATGGAAAAATGGTTCGAATAAGAGATAAGTTGAAACGAGAAAACGAGAACGTAAACGACGCAAACGAAAGCGGAAACATATTACTTGAAAATCATTAACAGAAGAAAGAAAGAAAAAACGACAACAACAAAACCAACCAACACAAATAGAAAAGCATTAAATTATCCCCCAAGAAAAGCATTAAAATAAATGCACCCAACGATTGCGGTTTGTTTCGTTCGTTGTGGGAAGTAGTTGACTCACCGAAAAGTATTCGCAAGGTAATTCGTTTGTTTTTTGTTTGTTTGTTCCAACATTGCGCAGGGTTCCATGTTTGTTTGTTTGTTTGCGAAGTTTATAGGAGCCAATACGCGAAAGAACGAAAGTATCGCGCCGCCCACAACAGTGCGAGTAGGCGCGAGTAGGTGTAAATGATAAAAAGTAACCAACAGCGCGCCGTCAGCCCGGCGTTGACGGTTGTGTCGCGGGTCAGGTGTTTTTGGTATTTTTCGAAAAGGTCCGAACCGGGCAATTGTCGCGACGACGAGAAGAAGTGTTGAGAGGTAAGTTTTTGGATGAAAAAGAAAGAGAGAATCAGATAACGATAAGCGAATATGTTGTATCTTTACGCTAGCAAGACACGGCGACGAATCATTATAGAGGGGATATAATTGAAACGAAAAGCTGCTAATGGAGAAACCGATGAACCGGAGCGGTTCGATGAGATGGAACAGATATAGATGGAAACGTAACATGAAGGCGGCGTAAGAAGCGATCCAATCGTAAGGAAGTGTAAACGGGTACACACGAAACACGTGGCGCTTCAGCGTGTGAGCACGAACCAATTGAAGAATAGAAAGGTGAGGTTAGAAAAACAGATTTGTTTGCGCCATTTAGCATTTTCGACTATCACCACTTTCCGCGGAACGTACACAGTTCGTGAAAGCGTCACACAGCATAAACAGATAAACAGAGAGACAGAGGGAAAGGTGACGAAAAAAAAGAAACAGCACTAAAATGATGGTGTAGCATCATCCAGAATAGAATAAAGAGAGACAAAAGGAGAGTACATGACTCGCACACATTGTTTTGTTGTGAAGGATTTATGGCTGAAACCGACGTAGGAGTGGGAAAAAGGTGGAAGGGATTCGAGAAAATGTAGGAAATTAGATTTAGTTACGCAGAACTTAGCAAAACAATGTCGTGTAAAAAGGTTCGGAACTCAAAACACACAAACAAATTGTCACACACGCCATGATGAGTCGAATGAAGGCATGATGAAAAGAAAGCAATTTGTTGTAAAAAGAAAGATGAGGTTGAAAAATAGTAGGCAAATACAGAGTCGTGTACAGCAACTGTTTACATAGACTAAACCGAAGACTGACACAGTTGATTCGGTAATAATGTAAGAAAGAAGAAAAAACAACAACACAAGGAACACAAAAAAACAGCGAAGAGAACTAGTTGATCCAAAAAGTCAACGAAAAACGCGAAAAAACGGAAAAAAGGAAAAGAGAACAACGAAACTCTAGAGAGAACAATTGTGTTTTATACCTTTGTCTGAGGGGATCGTTCGTGGCGGCACTATTGGTAGTACTGTCGGCCGACGGCCCGGGACTGGAGACGGAAGCACTCTTGACATGCCCCTTGCCGGTGCCGCCGCCGCCGCCGCCTCCTCCACCGCCTCCACCACCTCCTCCTCCAACGCTAACACCACCACCACCACCGTTGCCACCGGTGGCGTTCACATTGCCGCTACCGGCAGTAGCACCGGTGGTGCCGCCGGTTGTGCTCCCGGTAGTGGACCCGGTGCCCGTGCCGGTGGTGGCGTTAGCATTTCCACCGCCTGGAGCAATACCGCCACCACCACCACCACTAACCACACCGGCAGTACCGGCTGGTGTTGAGTTGCCACGGTTGAACTCGGGTATTGGTGCGACGAAACTGTTGCTACTGTCGATCGTACACACCGGAAGTTGTGGCAGAAGAGAATAGTGTTTTTTGTTTGCCACAGTTCGGTGCATTCGTTTTAGTTGTGACCGATAATAGTGGTCGCATCAAAAAGGGCAATTTCGTGAACGATGATAGATAGGACGAGCAATGTGGAAATATGCGACAATGTGTTGTGTTGTTGCCGATTGTACGTGTATGTCCACGAGAGGAAAGAAGGTGAAAGAGAGAGAGAGAGAGAGAGAAAGAAAAAAATGTATCAGGATTATGGGTGAAGTTAATTTCAATTCTACACTCAGTGGACAAAGCCGTTTGATGAGAAACGAAAGCCAATCGAGGTGGGAGATGACTGCCAAGGTAAGGCAGAATGTGGTGGAAGATGAATGACCCCTAATCCGAGAAGAGAACGAAGCGAAACTACGAAAAACCTATAAGGTAAACACACGCATCAACGAAAAACAGCAAACCGTTTCAAAATTACCACGCTTATCACGAAACGAAATCAGAACAGAAACCACTGTCAAACGGATGCGACCAAAGCGAACTTTATACAATGTAACGCATGTTCGATGTCTGCTTTCTATCTAACGAAACGCAAATAGAACATGGTACGAGTTTGAGGAGGGTCGAGTAGGAATGAAGAAGTTTGAGCTACTAGTATAAAACACGAATAGATACTAGAAAAAAATAAAACCAAAAGAACACAACTTCGTTTGACGCATATCTATCCTAGCCAGGAAAAACAATATCCTGCATAATGAGCACACGAAAACCGCAACTGCACCAAGAGGCAGCACAGGTCAGGCAGAAAATCAACAAAAATAAAAATGGAACAAAACTCTTGTAACAATCTATTCTCCGGCTCTAATACTCGCGTTTGCAAATGCCTAGGGAGGAACTATGATGGAAAACAAAATGAAGAGAGCGGGTGGATGTGATGGGTGCAGCAGCTGCAGGTCTGTTTGTGAAGGAGTGAAACAAAACCCGAAACTAATCACATTGACACTAGAACCAAAGTCAAAATACACACGCACGCACACAGATGTTCTCGTTACTGGGGGGAGCGAAATGTTGGAGTATTGACGAGAGCATGACGGCAAACGTTCGGGGAAGAAATCTCAGCTTATTGGCATTGTTATGTGAAAGCTGATTAGATGCCGATCAACAGCTATCTATAATATCTAATTAACTGATTCATTAAATCATTGTTGTGGTGCCGATTGTATACTTTTAGCTGCTTGATAACACCGCAGCAGCGAGTAACTGAATAAAAATGACAATCAGCTGCTATTCAGCAGAGAATCAGTAACTTAAGCAGGAAATTTTTGTTAAAATAAGTTTGACTGCATATTGTGGAACATATCAAATTAGCCTTCAAGTATACAAACGACACTGCCTAATTGCTCAGTAACAGGTTGGTGATAACATTTAATCAGCAATGGACAATCCCGACAGATGGAACTATCGACAGACAATCTAGAGTTATAAGAAAAACCGTGCTGATTTTTCCCTTCCTTTTAGGGAAGACGACATCCTTCGCATTCATCGCTTATCGTGCTTATCACACGCGCAAAGGACATATGTGGACATTGCTAGTTGTGAATGGGCTTCGTGAGCTGCGACAAATCGTGTACCGTGATTAGCTGTGTGAGATATGATCACGGTTTTGGGCATCGGCCTGGGTGAACACACTTACGTTGGGTCCGCGGTGGAGTTTGTCTTTTCTGTGGACGATGTCTTCTCATACAGCGTCGTCGACCTTCTGGGCATTAGGCCGGCACTGGGGCCTACCGTTCGGGCGCCATTGCTGGGGTCGTACTTGGTACTCGTACTGCTGCTGGTAGTACGCGCTTTCGCCGGGCTGGAGATCGATGCTGTAAGGAAAAAACGGAGCGACACATAGAGATATTGATTCAAAAGTAATCATACAGCTCCTAATAATAAGAAAAGGAAAAAAAACTCACAGTTGTCTACCGAGGTAATCGGTTTGGTTATGCTCGATGCCGGTCGCTGGTTCTGTGCGGCCAGCCGGGCCGTATTTTCCTTGATCGTCGCCGAGTCGATTGTGTTTTGACGCTTGAAATTACTGCTTCTGGAAGAGCGATCAAACGGAGATTAAAAAAACAATTACGAAACGTCCACAGCCTTGTGCATTGCGCCTCCTTGCAAAGCCAGGTCTGATACTTACATCGATGTTCTTTCAGATGCACCACCGCCACTGCCGCCAGTGCCCGAGCTGTGGTTGCTGTTGGCACCACCATGGACACTGTTGCCGGTGACGCCGGGCACCGTACCGCCAGCGCCAGTACCGCCACCGACCACCGCACCCGCACCACCACCACCGCCGACTCCGGACACTGCAATGTTGCCGACGACACCGCCGCCTCCGCCACCACCGCCCACGCCACCACCACCAGCGCCGACGGCGGCGGCTGCAGCGGCCGCGGCCACGGCCGTCGTTGGACCGACGCCTGTAATGAAGCGTTGGAAGATTTCTAAATTTTTCATGGCAATACCGTCGAGCCCCGGGAGCGCCGCGCACGTCGCTCTGTCGCCCGGGGGCACACTTGGAGTGCAGGGTGTTAGTAAAAGAGTTTGTAACCATGCATATGTGAGCCCTTTGAAAGCCTGCTCTGACACAGTTTGATTGACTTTGATGGTTCTTTAGGGGGAAATGCGACACAACATGTGTCATTATAACCCTAGTTGCGAGAGGAGCCACTTGCCGTAGAATTATGTAACTATACATTCAACTTACGAAACATTCAGTACGAAATAGGATGTTGTTTGCGCTTAGGAACTATCAACTCTCCTAATGGGTTTATACGTCTAGAGTACACTCCTCTACTACTCTTGAAGGTTCTTACTATTATCCTAACGGAAAGCGCAGGTAGCAGGACGTTCCATAAATCTATATGCTGGTGCCGATGGGAGCAGCGATGCCGCAGGGCCTACCAAGCAATACTTACGCAGCGTTTCGCCACCGCTGGAAGCTCGCCGACTCGGTTTGGTGCTGGACGCGGATATGCTTCGGTGCACGCCACGGTGCGTCGGGCTTTGCACCTGAGAGTTACCGGCTGCGGCACCCTCGTTGCCGGCAATGTTACGTAACGACAGGGACGATCCGGACCGGGAGCCGTCCGACTCGGACTGTGTTGCGGCGAGGTATTCGGGTCGGGTTCGGGCGGAAAGAAAAGAAAGTAATCTCCGTTAGCGAGGGATGTTCTTGAATTGTTTCTTTGGGATATGCCCTGAAGGAATTGGGGAGGTATAAAGAGGTAGGTCAGGGGATTGGATAAAACAATGTTTTTTGTTTAACTTTCGAGTTCCTGAGAAGAAAAACAAAATAAAACCAAAAATCCTCTTTCTTGCGGTATCGTCGTCGGTTTTCCCTAGTTAAGAGGTGAAGGCGAGGAATTGTTACGAAGGGTTTTCAATCTGTCCATGTTGGCACACGTGGAACGATCTTTGAACGACTATTGAACTGATTCTGGCGAGTTACTAGAGCGTGTGTGCATGGAGGACGTCCATCCGTTCTTCCCCACTGGCATACGACCCGGCCACGTGAGACAGCGGTCGGACCTTGGTCGATTGTTTGGTTTAGATTCGCGGCTGCCAGTTTCATTAATTGGAATTTATTGCCCTCGATGGTGATGATTCGGTCACGGCTGGGAAAGGAAGTACACGCGTCGCTGCTACCCGCCGCACACACAACACAAAACGAGTTGCAAATATTTATCACACCCGAGAACGGCGATGACGGCGCAGTGCAGCAATCTGTTTCCACTTCAGGGCGTTGGCGGACCCGGAGATGATCTGTGTTCGTGCGTGTCTGTGTGCACGTACGGAAGATGGATGGATGTGATGAACAAACCCGGTGCGGTTTCTTATCTGCCTGTGCACATACGAGAGATACACTCCATTTGCTCGATGCCGCCGCCCCCGTTGCAGTGAAACTCGTGTCTCAGATTTGATCAAATCCGGAGGCTTTCGGAGAGAGCCTTGCCCGTGTGTTCGTCCGTGTGTAAGTTTAGATTTATAATTCATGTGTGCAGGAGGCTTCTGTATTTTCTTATACGACGATGCCACGTGTATGTCGAATAAGTCACCTTCTGAATAATTCTGCAGCTCAGCGAGTGGGTGATCAGCGATAAGAAGTGATTCATTCTTATCCCTCAGCCCAAGCCACCTTGAGAGTCCGCAAAGATAATCGTTCAAAAATAGTATCACGATGCGCCATATGGACGAACAACTTCTGCAAGTTTTTCGATCTATCTCTATTGAGGGTTGGGTGTAGTAAGCAAACGGTTGGTCGAATGTAGAATGATCGTAAAGGGAAGAACCGACTGCTGATAAGTTTTTATTCTCGTCTTCGACCTTCGATTCAGTTTTGCTCTAAGTGCTGGAGAGGAAATTTGATAAGATCAGCGGGCATAAAGCGAAACTAAGTAAGGAAGGAAGGAAATCGTAAAAAGCGAAATAGTTAAGTAAAAGTAAGAACAAAGACAGACTGTAAAAAGAAACGAACTTGTAAGTAACTGTACGTTCCACTACGCGATCGAGAAACGCATGAGTAAATGATAGTAAATTAACAACAAAACAAAAACAAAAGAAACAATATGATTGTGATTTCGAAATTTAAACAAAACCTAAACAGCGTTACATACAGCCAATGTGGAAGTTGTGTAATGAAAGAGAAACCAGAAAGAGGATTTTTTGTTGAAAATGCTTTCGTGTGAAATGTGGAAAAAACTTGAAAAAAAAAACAAACAAAACGAGCAAAAGAAAACAAAATGCTGATATCTCTTTTGCACGTGACGAAACCGGATAAAGAATTATTGGAACGGTGTTGTTTCTTTTGAAAATGTACACTGACACTACGCACAAGAGAAGGAGGAGGAAATATAAAAGGATTCAAGAGTGAGGTAAATGAGCGAATGTTTACGAAACGAAAAAAAAAACAAAACAAACAGAAAACGGAGGGAATAAATATTCTACTAAGGAAAGAAGACAACATAAGAAACAGGGACGAAAACAATTAAACTTAGTCAACTTTTTTTGTGGGAAAAGAACTAGAGAGATAGAGATAGAGATAGAGAGAGAACGAGGAGCACAAAACTATGTTTTGTTTTGTAGTAACGTAACGTAAACATGGAGTAAAGGAAAAAAAAAAAAAAAAACGCAAAAACCCAAACTTACGTCGGTGCTTTTTCTTCCGAGCAGTAGATACGTGGCGAATACGTCATCGTACATGGTGTTTGCCAATGAATCTTCAATATCTTGCCTATTGTAGCCCATCGCGACTAACGCTTCTGCACGCGCGTACATACGTATATGGGTGTGTGTGTGGTTTTCAATTTTGTGGTTTCGGTTTCAGTTTCCATTGGACAGGACACATCATAAAAACCAATCGGGTCGATTTTTCGATCACACACACACACACAAACACGCACGAGGAGTGCATATTTGCATGATCGTTGTTAGAAAGGCACGGTGCGACACACACAGTGTTGTGCGACAGTTATCGCGCGGCAGGTTTACGGAGACGAGCGCACGGGGGAAGAGACACACGCACGGGCACGGTGGTGAAGACAATTGTTTGATGGAAAATCAAATGAAACGAGAAATAAGAGAAAGAAAGCAGAAAAAATCATTATAGGATGCGTATGCGAGACGGACAAATTTAACACGCAGCTATGAGTTAGACACTAAATGGGGAGGGTAGTTAGTCTTTTCGAAGTAACTGATATTAGTAAACACACTCGAGTGAAGAGATATGAATGCGGCTTTTTTTGGTTCAATTACATGAGGTTAGGTATTTTTTGCTGTGTTTAGAGCTTTAGATTCATATTTCTTCAATCAATCGATTCTTCTGTAGCACACGATGATGACAACATATAACGTACGTATATAAAAAAAGGCATTCCACAACATTGCATGACAAAAACCAAACTCCTCGAGAGATCATCTAAGAAACGGCATTTTACGAGATACGATAATGTTGCCAATTATTCTTATCATACATTGAATGTTTAATGGAAAATATTTGATTTAAGAAAGAAAAACAAATCTAATACCATTTTAATATGGCAAAGTTTATGCCAAACAACAAAACGATGTATGAAATGGCCGGCATTCCAAGGTAAACGAAAGTTACCAACAATAACAAGAAAAGACATGCATATAAAGGACATAATTAAAATTGACAATATAGAAAAACAAACTACTGGATAATTATTCCGAAGGGAAGAAATCTCAATCAAATATATCTTCTCTGTATATCACACACGAGTGTCTCACAAGAAGATGCAAATGTACCCTCTCTCTAACCGAAAACCCAGGCACCCCACAAAACGAGATAATTCGCACAGGAATATTTCATGAGGAAATGAAAACGAGTAAAACAAATCTGAAACAGCAATTAAATGAAACACTTGGAATTGAAGCGACGGAAAACATCGCATTGAAGATTAAAAGAAACAAAAACTAAACGAAATTCATAAGAACACTCATAACAAACTGATAACTATTTTTTGAATAATAAACATATAAATATTACAAATCATTGAGCGTTGAAAAGGTGTTAACTGACATACAAGATAA
Source organism: Anopheles cracens (assembly GCA_002091845.1). NCBI lineage: Eukaryota > Metazoa > Arthropoda > Insecta > Diptera > Culicidae > Anopheles > Anopheles cracens. The sequence continues at coordinate 73,323 of KZ070802.1, forward strand.
ACAAGTAAACAAAGACAAGCGAGAAGAAAAACAAACGTGAAAAGATAAAAAAAAATATGCATACGGTAGCGCACAAGTGTATGTATATTTGCACGAAAACAAACGTGCGCATTTATCGGGTACGTGTACTTGAAAAAAGCGAGAATTTCAGTTAAGGTGGCAGCAGCAAACTTGGTGATGGAGATGGTTCATCGTCAATATGCCTTTTGTTGCTAAAGCGCACGCGTGTCCGAGTATTAGTGTATGTGTGTGTGTGACTGACGTGTGAATGAAATAGTGGACAGATTAGAAGGAAAACAAAATCGGCACGGGTGTGCTCGCCGCCCTGCTGTTAGCTGCGGTGTACGTTCTATGTGTGTGCATGATGGAGAAGATGGGCCCTGATAAGATAGCAGAGCGGAGGGTCAGCTGCGCGATATTGCAAGTGCTACCTGTTCTTCCTGCAATGCGTTTTTCTTGTTCATTTTTTTTATTTTTTAGAATTTGGAACCATTTTTTTCTAATTTTGAACGTCTGAGATTGAAGCAGTGGATGGAGAGGGTAACCTAGGCCGGCTGTGTATGCTGTGAAGACATGTGTATGTAATCCAGCATGAATTATCTCGTTTTGTACAGATGACACTGGTTCGATGGGAAGGGAGGTACGGGAGAATGAAGAAAAAAAAACAACTTAAAAGTTAAACCGCGTCAGCGCGCATTAGAATATCTTCAAAACTGTACACAACTGGGAATTATGTCACAGCTCAACTTATAGCGATATGTATAAAGCTGGCGGAGATTAGACCAGCATGTTGGTTGAACACCAGAAGGGAGACTGACTGTCGTTGGAATGCACAGAATAGGAAGAATGAGAACTTCGGAAGGAATAACGATATAACGACAAATGACAAACGACAGTAACAAACATCAACAAACAACACGCCACAGCAAAGTGTAGAAGTAGAGTAGTTAGTGGAGCATACAGTACCCGTCTTACCTATCCGTTTCTGATCTTTGAGATCGGGCAACGGTTCGACGTACGGCTTCAGCTCATCGTCCTCGTAGCCCATGTTCATCCACTTGTCCTTCATGATCGTTTCGAGGTTGGCGCGCTTCGATGGGTTGAGGACGAGGAACTTCTTCAGCAACAGGACCTCGCAGTCGGTCGACATGTAGAAGGGAATGCTGCACCGGCGCGGATGGATGTGTGTATGTGTATTTTCCAGAGTACAGCCGTACACTCGCCCGTCCTATACTTACCGATACTTGCCCCGCAGGACGCGCTCGCGCAACTCCTTCAGCGTGGCGCCGTCGAATGGCAGTGATCCGCTGACCAGCGTGTAGAGGATGACGCCGAGCGACCACACGTCCACCTCCGGTCCATCGTACTTGCGGCCCTGGAACAGCTCCGGTGCCGCGTACGGTGGCGAGCCGCAGAACGTGTCCAGCTTCGAGCCGGGCGTGAACTCGTTCGAGAAGCCGAAGTCCGCTATCTTGATGTTCATCTCGCTGTCGAGCAGGAGGTTTTCCGCCTTCAAATCTCTGTCGCGCCAAAACCAAGACGAAGAAAATCAGTGAAAAATCCGGTTCCGGCGTGTGAAGTCTGCGCGCGCGCCTCCTTTACCTGTGTATAATTCGCTTCTGATGGCAGTACTGTACGGCGGACACGATCTGTCGGAACTTGGCGCGGGCTTCCTTCTCCTTCATCTTGCCGTGGGCGACCAGATAGTCAAACACCTCGCCACCGGATGCGTACTCCATCACCAGGTAGAGCGTCTTCTCTGTTTCGATCACCTGAAACAGCTTCACGATGTTCGGATGATCGAGCATTTTCATTATCCGCACCTATAAAGGGGAGACAGAAGCGAAAATAAGACATCGAAGAACTTACGGAAGCAACAAATATCTTCAGTCATTTTCTTGTTTTTGAAAGCAAAAGGAACGTGATGAATTATGTCGCAAACGACACGGGGTGGCAGTTCGAATCACGACTAGAACTATTAAAGGATATTCACACTACAAGAATAGATGCTAATGTCAGCATTTTATCTTCCTCGCACACCATTTTTCAACAACCACAAAAAAATTTGGGCAATTTTGAGACATGAACAATATCTATATCAAATTATATATCTTCAACAGAACTTTTTCTAAAGTTCACTTAGTCGAAAAAACATGATTTGTCTACATGTTCATTTGGAACTGACGTGACGGGAGAAAGCAAAAAGGGGTCCCGTGCCATTGAACCCTCATAGCACTCTCTCAATAAATGACGTGGTTGTAAATATTGATGAATTCATGATTGAACCAAACGTGCCTTCCCCTACGCGAAGGAAGGCAAGTAAATAGACCCATAGGGAAAAAAACGTTCAGACGGCAACGCAGTGGCCGGAAATCGAGAATCTCTCCACTAGTAATTATTATTCCTGCATAAATTTATGTCCGGAATATCTGCCCGAGGGAGGACAAATAATTAAACGCATTTCAAATGGACGTGTTAGCTTAGGAAGGTTTTCCATAGTGCGTATGGCGAGTCTGTAGCTTGATGGAAGTGAAAAAAAAAACTGATGTGCTTCTATTCTAGTAGATATTTTGTGCTTTAACTTGTTGACTTGCCGATACTCTTCCATGCCTATACTCTGAAGTATTTTCTGAAATGCCGATTAATTGCAGATTAAGCAACCTTGTACGAAAGAACTCGTTACGTTCTTTAATCAGATTGCCCGATGCAGAATGTCACTCGGTCGGATCGCTCGAGTCTCCCGAAGCGCTAATTTGTTCATTTAGAAGCGACGCCTACACAAACCGTAATCCATTGGGGCAAGAATGTCCCATAATTACTCGACGGAGCGAATAACGTAGCCAGGGTTCTCACTTACCTCCCGGTAGAGCTTCTGCAGTGAGGAAGGATTCAGCTGGGTCTTATCGATGATCTTGATGGCGACCTCCTTGTTCGTGGGCACGTGCTTCGCCAGCTTCACCTTCGCGAAGTTGCCCTTGCCGATCGTCTTCAGCAGCTTGTACTTGCCGATGTGCTCCTCGCCTGATCGCCACCGGGCGGGCGTACCGCGCATTTGCATATTCGGGGAACCCTGTGGAGAATGGGAAGGATTGCCGGATTAGAATGGCTGGTTCTCGCTGGTATTGCCGCTGTTGACGTCCTCAGTAGGGCATCGGACTTCGGTTGGTATGAATCGACATTCCGATGTCGATTTGCTGTCGGAGGAAATGCTATCACCGGGCCCCTTCTCCTCTATCATCTCCCAAAGAGCGCGCACTGAAAAAGAATCGATAGCACACGCCCGCCCCTGCTCCACTAGCCGAGTATCGTAAATCACGTGGCATTATGAAAACAGCGGAGACCGGTAGTCGTATTTCAAACCACCATTTTTGGTGCGGAAGTTAGTCCGAGGTGAAAGTCATAAAATGAACATTACAAACGCTGCATTCGCCGCCGTTGGCGCGTGCTACCTGCGACTCGCGATACACACCGGAGCAGTGATATTCTGTAGCTTTAATAATAGCGCACGCCAACCTCTTCTTTTTGCTCCTCCTTTGAGAATGCAGCAACACAAAACCAGAGCCGCCAGCAAAATAAAAGAAGGCATACAACATACACGCAAAACGCACCGCGTTCTCCCACCCAGTTGTGCGATGGACACACATCCCATCTCGCCAACACATCTCTCTAGTACTTCCTTCATTGTCGGTTCGTTGATGTGTCCGATGGCTCCCCCCAAAAGAGTGGGGGATGCTCCGATGAGCGTAATTCTAAAAATACGCTCGCAAAGTAGAAAATCGGCGGATCCAACCAAGAAAAGACCGTCCGAAGAAATCCGGCCGGGAAAGCGTCCGGAGCAGCTCGTTCACACGATTTGTTGATGTGCTCATTGGAGCGTGCCGCGCGTTCGTTTGTGTGGGAAGCAAAGACTTCCGCGATACGTGGCGAGTACGAGATGTTACTACATGGAGGCTATAGATACATGCGAAATCTAAGCGGTAGAGAACGAAACAATAAAAGATCCTAATATATCTTCAAGATGGAAGATTCAATTATATCTTCAAGATGGAGATGGATTTCGCGTAACTCTTTATTAAGTTCTTCGTATCTCTGTTCTCGAATGGGAAACGATTCGCCCAGCATACGCCGCTCAGTCACTGCTCACTGTTTGGTCTATCTATAGTTTTCCATCATGTTGGCATGCTCAACTGGTCATAAAGGTCATGAATTGCAACTGTAGAAGCGTCAGGAGCACCACGCCAGCAACACATAACGGAAATGCACTGATGATCGCGCACTATCCACCAGGTGATTGTGTTCAATCGACGGGTAGATCACCTTGAGAAACAAGCGGATGGAGTGGACGATATGCTACTACCCGTCGGCTGACTCTCACAGTCAATTAAATCCATTCCTAACTGCACTCGATGAGGCAGGTGTCCTTGAGCCATGTAGGTTGGATTATCGTCTCAGGCCGTGCTAGTTCATCACTAATGCCCGCAACAACCCATTGTTTATGGACCGGTAGGAAGTATTTTTTACATACAAGTTCTTATTTTGCTCACTTCCGAAGGGATGTTAACTTGATAAGTCGCGTAGTTCGCGACTTTACGTTCATCTAAAACACCTTCCGGGTGTGAACCAGTTTACTTCCGACAAATGGATCCCCTCACGGACATCCATATCAACTAACTGATTAGATTTTCTCATTGACTTCCAAATAAGCCGACCATAAACCGTAGCCATATATTGAAATGGCTTAACGACGGAACGCCAGCGTTTTGGAGCGTTTAAGTTTGGCATAAACGATGGCCTATAAACTTCATTATTGTGGTTAGAACGTGATAACTCTCTGACGACATACACCAAAAGCCCCACTGTGGAAAATAAGACAACGGAAGCTATTTTATTCTGCAAAGCCGTCCGGGTTGCTCCGTTGCATATGCTCATAAATTTTCTGGTTCCCCCACACATGACAGCCTCTGGCCGATGGCCAAACATTCCATCAGCAGAGCGACTCTCCAGCAGAGACGAGCAGTGGTTGCAACGGTCGCGGGCCATAAACCAAAAATTCTGCGCCGTAAAAGCAAAACCCTCGGCTCATTTCGCTTTACGACGAGAGCGCACTATGGAGGCGCTCTTCTTCTGGAGCTGGAGGAGCAAATGTGCCGAAGTAATATAGCAATCAGACGGTGGTGTAAAGTGAGTAACAAGCGTTGGGAGGGGCTTGGAGTCTGCTGCCAGATGCCCAGGTGAATTATCATTCGCTTCGTAGATATTTATGTACTTATAGCACACAAAAGTGCTTCGGCTTTAAAAGAACCGACGCGCCATACTTTCCCCGCCCGAGAGAATAATTCCAGGCGTCATCGTGTGTCTGGCGAAGGAAGTTGCAACAAAACTGACGTCAGACGTTGTTTTTCCGTGCCATTTCTCAAGGTCCGCGAAGTACGCGATTCCCCGGAAATTAAAGCAAACCGACCCGCGGTCCGATCAATCAATCACAGCGTCGTGATATCTGGAGGTGTTTTGGGGCGAGATAATTGCCTTCTCCAATCCAACAGAGACCTATTGACCTTTCACCGCAAATTCGCCGCCCATATAGAGTGCAAACAGGGCTTATGCCTGCCTTGGGAGAAAACTTTCCATTCGTGGTCGAACAACAAAAAAAATCCCGGTAAAAGGGATCGTCAGACTCTCACGTCCGCACACTACTGCAGCATAGGTGAGAGAAGATGGTGGCATTTGGTCGCGCAATTGCCGCTTATCTTATCGGTCGTACACCGGGCGGCTAGCGACATCAAGCGTATGGGTCGATAAGCAGTGCGCGATAGCGCCCAACACGGCAACTCTGTTTGCGCGGTTAAACGACACGAATACACACGACGGGCCGATGTGAACCACTGGGCTTTTGCAGTGGAAAACTTTTGCGTTTGCAAGAATGTATGGCGCACGTTGCCCTGGTACCTGGCGAGATGTATTGAAACGCTCAACTGCTGAAGTACCCCCCCCCCCCCCCCCCCCTTTGATCGTAAAAACGCTGCTGCCGAGTGGACGCTTCTTCTTGTGGACTTGAAAGACATTCTCTGTTTGAAGTATAGCCGGATCACTTTTGCCTGCTTTACCTGCACTTTCGCCGTCTGGGCGGCGAACTGTTTCAGTACCTCCGCACTGATCTTCTTCTCGGTCGTGATCGGTGACGGTTTGGTGGCGCTGGTAGGTGTTGGCGGTGCCGTACCACCGCTCCCCATCGAGGAGGAGGTGGTCGAGGTGCTGCCCGTGGCAGAGGAAGACCCGGTACGTCCGGGCCCGCCCGATCCGGACACCAAACCCAGCGGCGGTTTGGTCGTCACCGTGGATGTACGTGTCGCCACCGGCGTCGTTGGTTTCATGGCCACCACGATCGGTGGCTTCGGGGCCAGCTTCTTCAAGCGTATCGTCTTGACGGCCGCCTCCGCGTTCTTGGTGTCCGACACGGTCCGGTTGATGACGCGGGTCGCCTTCGGCTTCTTGGTGTAGCCGGTGGCGCCCCCGGTCGAGCTGCGGCCCTCCTCACCGCGCTTGAACGCGTTGTGACGTGCGTGCGCCAGATCATCGTCACTGTCGTCGTCGACTCCGGCTCCACCGGCGCTGTCGTCGCGTTCGAGGTAGCCGAACCCGTTCCCGGTCGCTACGTCGCTGATGCCGGTGTTGGCGGCTGGAGCAGCAGATCGCGCCGTTGCTTCATCAGCTCGTCGAACTCCATCGTGTTGATCTGACGCTCCAGCGTCTGGAGCACCGACAGCGACTGCACGTCCACGGTGGACTCCACCGGCTGTACTGGCACGTCCGGAGCGACCTGTGGAGTAGCCTCCTTGCGGGTTATGTCGCTCAGCTTGAGCGAGTATCCCTCGCGTATGTCCACTCGGTCGGTGGTTGGTGGCGGTGGTGCTCCTGTTGGCAACACTGGCTTCGCCGCCAGTGAAGGTCGCTGCAGGTAGGTGGCGCGCTGCTGTGAGGTGCCAGTGGTGTCCAGCTCGTTGCGTAGGTTGCGCTCTCGGACCAGCGTACTGCTCCGAGGCGATGGTAACGGCGAGGTCACCGTCAGCGGACGTCTCGCCGTTGGAGGTGATGTGACCGACGACGACGACGACGGCGTTGCTCCGGTCGCACCCACCTCCATCCGGGTCGGAGCCTTCAACCGGATGCTCTTGCGTATCGCCTCGTTCCGTTCGAATTCCTTGGAGGCACTCATGTTTGCTGAGTTCACCCTGCTACCTAGATAGAAAACACACACACACGCTCACACGAACGCGACACACCGACGTTCAACTTCTGCAGACAAACGGAAGAGGCCTGCAGCAAGCCCCTGCCTTTTTCTTATCAGTTCAGCTGGTTGCTGCCACCCGTGCTATAGCTGACTCACTCAGCTGCATTCAATCACACGCATACACACGCACACACTAACTTGTCGAAGAGGCACACGCGTACACTACCAGCGCATGGCGCAATTGTCTATTTGAAGTATCGTTGTTTTTTTTTGTCGTGTTTGTTCGTTGGTTTTATCGGGTTGCTGCTCCGGCAAACTTCGGAACAGAGTACTGTGTCAGAGCGGTGCTTCTTAAGCGCTCGCTCGTTCGCGCTGCAAGGGAGATCAAAGATGGGTGGGTTTGAGTTATCACAGAATATCGCGCGAATCGGTTGTCCGCGTAGTATTTGGATGATGGATGCGCACGAGGAGCTCGAGATGTCCTTCACCCGAGGGGGAGGATGAGTTGCAGCAGGCACGGGGTTCGCGAAGCAGACACAGGAACATCACACAGCCCCTCCAAACATAGACTAATGAGAAACTGGGGACAAAAACACTTTGTAAGCAAACATACACGAACACAGACACCAGGTAACTCTCCACATAAACACGCACACCTTTCTGACGGACGAAAGCGACCAGACACCAATTTACAGCAGCGTGCCACACACTGGCGCCCTTTGGTGACACCGACACCCTAGCGAAGTTAATCTTATCGACGTCTAACGTCACAGCCGGAGGAGCAAGATAAGATTTCAAAGAAGTCCTCTGCACTGGACCCGGCCGGACGACCACCCAACCGACAAATGATGATAATTATTCGCGTTAACTCAGGCGACACATTGGCCGACCCTGGCCAGCGGAGTGGGAAAGAGATGTTGGCCTTCTTCTGAGATGGCGGGTGACGAGGGCCACCTACAGACACACGCTCTCTGTAGAGCCCACACCGCGAAAGCACAAACCGTCATGTGATGTTGGGAGGGTTTGGCAGCAGAGTTTGGCGTGCGTGGGGGGTGTGGGGAGGGGAGAGGGAACCGGGCACGGATTTGTACACGGACACACAGGAAGCTGCTGTTTGCCGAAAACTGCACGAACTGCGTGTGATCGGGAGAAGTGCGAACTGCAAAACGTCGACGTGACGTGCGGCCGAATATAATGAGCTCATCGGAGCACCGCCACCATCACCAGAGGTGCCGTGCAACGTCCACCTCAGTCACCTGTCACCAGACTGTCACCGGGAAACACTTGCTGCGTGAGTTGGATGGATACTGAGCGACACTTAGCAACACACGCATCATTCACCGCGCAACTGGCCAGCGTTGGATGAGAGTGATCCACAGTTCTCCGGTCGCGCGTCACACAAACCGTGTCTTCTGCTCTATTTTGGCAGAGCTAGGCGGTGGCTCCTGCGAGGTGCATGGTGGCAGACGCGATTCGGAACCATCCCCGGCCGGTGACGACAGCACAGGGGTGCGATGGAGCAGGAACGTGAACAGCTACTGACGCTCCATACTGGGGACCCTCCACTTGGCACACGGCGCTGTTGCAGCGGTGAACCATTGTAGAGCAGTGCTCTCTAACACACACCCACAGACTTGCTCGTTGTGTCTCCCCCCAAACATGGAGGCGGTCGGTTCCAATGTGTACCAATATTAGAAACCTCCCGTGCTCGCCCCGCCGTGAGGGGAAAGTTTTATCGGAAAAACTTCCCATTTCCCACCCGGCCTGCCTCCGCCGCGTGATAAGAGTTGTGAGAGCTCATTATCACCTTATCGCTCCTCTCCTCACCGGTGCGTGTGTGAGCGTGTGTTCGAGTGTTCTCTTTGTGACTTCATGGGAAAGTGGGTGCAAGTTAAAGAGAGTAAGGTGTGCACCAAGATCGGCAGAGTGATGCGGCCAAACCTCTCCACTTCCAAGCTGCAGAACTCAGTCATGTCCCGCAGCTTCCACCAAGTGCGCCGAGTCGTTCCCTCCCTCGCATGTAGATACAAATCAATTGCCGCACACCACACGCAGACGCGCAACTCCAGACGCAACTTCACTCAAACACCTACTACTACTACTACCAGGACAGTAGTGGGCTTATTTGGGACACGCTGATACGAACTCCAACAGGGAGGGAATGCTGTTTACGATTCGTTGGAAAATAGATAGCGAGCGACGCATGTATGCTTAGAGACAGCGGTTCCATGCACTCCAACATGGGCGGGGATCACTCACATACACACGTACAGTGCGCACCAAACAGAAACAGAAGGGACCTACTGTTAGGACTTGTACCGAGTTTCGATTTCCGACCGTCAAGGTCAATTCAATATATTCACATTGGAAACTGCACGCCCGTTCGTACGTGTGAGTGTGTGTGTGTTTACGTTTTGGACCATTAAATACACCATTAGCAGTATGCCGGTTTTTGGAGGGGTAAGTTCGCCATTCAAGGGGACACCGTCTTTGGATGAAATATGAGCTGCTCTTGGGCTCAGAAAGAGAGAGAGAGAGCAAGGGTGTCGAACTTGTGCCAATGTCCCGGCAAGATTTTACGCATCAACAAGCTTGTACATCCCATTAGTAATGGATTCCGCGGCCTTGGTTCCCATCCAAATCACTAGGCGGGAGAGATCCAACACAGATAATGGATGACGAATCGATCAAAAACCCAATATGTCCCTTGCAAAACTTCAACTACGCACGATATACACCGGGGAAGAAATTTGAGCATTTGAGAGATCGACTGCGTTCAACAAAATGGACGAAATGGATATTCAATTTGTTGGTCAAACAGTCGCCATTAGCAGCGCCGGCATTCATTTACCTTTTCTCTCTTTAGATCCTGGGGACGGGGCCGGGCAGTCTTCGGTCTGTTGTTGATGGGCTTGCTCTTCGCCACCACCGGCAGCCCGCCGTCGATCATCGTCACCATGACGCGCCGGTTCTGGTGATTCGCCGCTGCACTCGGCTGCTGCTTGGTGGCGACCTGCTGCTGCTGCTGCTGCTGCGGTTGCTCCACGATGGACGATGCCGAGGGTGGATGCGGATTGTTGTGGAGGTGATGGTGGTGATGGTGGTGTGCGTGATGCTGGTGCGAATGCTGACTCTGCTGCTGCTGCTGTTGGCTGTTGCCGGTGACCAGCACCGGCTGTGGTTGCGATGCGGACGTCACCAGCACCGTCGTGGTGGAGTTGAGCGCAGGTGTCTGGTAGTGGGACTGATGCTGGGTCGCGTGCTGCAGCAGTGCGGCTGCCGCGGCTGCCACCTGCTGGCTGCCCGCATCGCCACCACCACCCGCCGCCGACTGGATCGTGCTGAGCCGGTGATGCTGCGACGAAGCGCCGATCGCCTTCCGTTCGCGCTGTTCCTTCTCCTTCTGGAGCTGGGCGATGGTGGCGGGTGTGTGGGATTTGGAGCGCTTGAGAAACTTCAGCATCGGATTGCGCACCCGGTACTGCACCGGCGGGGCGGCAACGGTGGACGAGCCGTCGTCCTCCCCGTCCGTCGCACTGCCGCCACCTCCTCCGCCCGGCGGGCTGCAGTCCAGCCGACGAAAGCTTCCGTCCGCCATCTTCACGTAGCACCCTTCGGTCGTTTTGTGGTACGAATCGGACGGCAGCTTGTGGTAGCCGTTGTCCATCGTGCGGTAGTAGCAGCAGTCCGTCCGGTGGTACGTATCATCGCCGGATTTGAAGAACTCCCGGCTGCTCGCGCCATTGTTGACGGCGCCCGCCACGGACGTGACGGACCGGTCCACGTCGGCGGCACTGCCGGAGGAGAGCAGCGCGGTTAGTTCGTTGCTGGCCGTGCCGCCGCCGCCGCCACCACCGTTCGCCGCTGTTGGCGTCGCCGTGGCGCCTCCATTCGCCAGCAGTAGCCCGTACTGGTCCATGTTGCGGCTCTCGGTGCGCGCCTTCTGCAGCAGTATCGTGTCGCGCTGCTTCGCCCCACTGCCACCCACGGTCAGCGAGTTCTCCTTCTTCAGGAGCCTGATGCCGGCCAGGGACGGCTGGACCGTGCTGTGGCGGTGGTACATCTTCTTCCCATTGTGGCTGGCGCCGGCATGCTGCAGGTGGTTGTTGTTGGTGCTGGCGGCCGTTCCAGACGACGATGTTTGCCCCATGGTACGTAGCGGTGGCGTTACTGGTGGATGGAATCTATCGCTCAGGAACGCGACCTCGCACATAGCGTCATCAAGCGGCGCTTAGGATGTCTCACCTGAATCACTTCAATTCTTCAGTTACGTACGTGCTTCCTTTCCCGTCGATCGTGTACTATAGACTGAAATGTTCTCTACTCGCTTCTATGTTACGTTTTCACATCAAGCAAATGTACCACTGTGCACTACGATCGCTAGCTACGTTCGGGCGTTCATTTCCGCTTGCGTTTCACTTTCAGCCTCCTATGGTTTCCGCGCACTACGTTTCATGGCGTACTGAGGTAGAAGAGTGCATAATAACTCATGAGAATCATCTCCGTCGTACATTCACTCGCTAGCGCATCCGAAAAGTTTCAAGTTTCAGTTCCTCCAGGTAAACGGAATAAACGGCAAAAGGGGTGATCCCAGAACATCGTTCAAACAAAAACATTTTCTTCCATCAGGACATATTCTCTACGCTTACGTGAACAGGGGTTCTTAAAGAGGTTGCATTATTGTTGTCCTTCCTCTATGCGTTGCTTCTTTTGACTCATATTTTCATCCCATCCAACACGACTCGTTATCCTCCGCAGTGTCACTTCCGCAACCGGTAGCGCATAGGGGATATTATGTGCAGACTATACGGCATTGCAGCAGAGTACGGGTGCGCTCGTCGAGAGCGTGACTGATTTTTTCTCGTATTCTGCTACCGTTCCCACACTGCAGGCGCACCAGCGCGTACCAGAATAAAGGAAGAAAACGCAATTCAAATGTCCCGTGGTCGTATAAGACACTTTTTGGAAAGTTTATTAGACGCTGTTTACGAATTTAGCGTCTTCGAAAACTGCCTAATGAAACCGGGTACGAGAGTTTATGTCAGTGTGATGCTCTTTTGCTCCTCCCAACGTGGAGCAGATGCGAGCATCCGATGTTGTTACTTGAGGGTTTTCTTTTTTCTCCTCGGGGTCGGTATGATATGGAACCGTTTTGTAAAACATCCTCGTCTGACGCGTCAGACGTATACTTTTTTTTCTCTCTCAAACAAACCCCTAAAGAAACGTGCCCTGCTAACTTTATCCACAGCTTGTAGAACATGAAAGAAAAGAGAGAGAGGATGGTCGCAAACTTCGGTTAAAACTTATGCGACAACGAGCAACACACGACAACGACCTTATGGTGTGCCCGCCATGTCTGAGGTCCCAGAAACTCTCCAAAAACTCGAATGGAATGGAGAGGAGGGACTTTCGGTCGGGGAGAAACATTCTTTATTACGGTCCAGGCGCGACCGAAAAAAAAACGAAATGGATGAGCATTTTAATCGCAACCCGTATCCTGAATCGACTCTTCCGCCCATCTCTTCGGAACCGAACATTATCGTTACACGGAAAGTTTCACCGACGAACGAGCAAAAGGTCGAACTAATATGCCATTAACAACGGTTCCGTTGCGAAACTAACGTAAAGCATGTCTCTCGCGTGTGTGTGACGACGACTTGAGCGTGCCTGTGTGTATCGATTTTTCCAGCGGGTCACACAATGTGCGATGCGTACCACTGTTTACTTGATTTATCCCAATAAAAGCGTGCTCAGTGCGAGATGTTCCCACACATACGCGCGCGAGCACGAACGACCGATCGGTAATAATCACGCATCATTAGTCGTTTTCCCACCCGCTTTAACTCACACAATTGGTGCATGACCTTCCGGGGGGAGATGGTGTTTGTGCGAACTGTTTTTTGTTGTTGCTGTTGTTGTTTGCCGTTTCTTCTGGCCCTTCGAACCGGATCGAACGCAGAAAGTGGAACAACCGTCCCGGCTTCCCGAGTTCAACCAGCGCAAGGTGTGCCCGAAGGAACTTTGCGCGGAATCGAATCGACTCGCAGTGCTGCTGCCTGCATTTCGTCAAAGAAGCTTTCTCTTCTTGCTTCCCGATTGTACATAAGCGTGCGCGCGCGGTCTCCGGGCGTTTGTCGGCGGGATTCGGCGTGTTCTGTGAGTGTCCCAACCTCATTTCCGAGGGGAGGACGTGACGCGTGAGCCCGCCGTGTGGCACAGATTTTCGATCCAAACCCGCTCGGCACGGGGAGAAACTTTCCTAACCTCAAAACACGAGCGACACACCGCGTGCAAGTGTTTGGGCCCCTCCCAATCACAATAGGAGAGACATGGTGTGCGTGTGCGTGTTTGTGTGCGAGCGCGACACTGCAACAGTAGTCGTTTCATAGCGCCACGAATGGAGGAGCCGATGACATCAGTTCTGGGGGAGCTGTGCGTTCAAAATTCTCAACGTGGTTTTTTGTTTGCTGGAGCGGTTCTTCGCCCACGCTGGTGTTCCTCCTGTTTGACGGCTCCAAATAGGGAATGTCCCATCGATAAACTGTTGACCATCGGGGTGGGTGGGAGTTACACGCATCGTTGCACACGCATGAGAGGCACGTAATCTTTTGGCGTTACCATCGAAGCTTCAATAACATCGTTTGGAGCAACCGCTCCAAAATATGGGATCGGGTGTGCAGCGCGGTGACGTAGACGTGTGAAAAGGCCGGCCTACTACCACCACCCACCGCAGGTCCATTAAACCGAGCGCTAATCGTGCATCGAAGTGCAACACACAACGAAGCGGTGAGGGAGTCGCGATCGTTGCAGAATTGGAAAGTTGATTAGCTGCCGACGACGGGTGAAGAGTGAAAACGCTCGGAGGCTCTCATGAAGTTACAACGATCAAATCAGGTCTCCTCGCAATCAGATAAAAGCCCCTG
>KZ070802.1:89958-103794 GCA_002091845.1 Anopheles cracens
CACTTCGCACGTCAGAATCCTCGTTCGAATGTGGGTCCCAGCACCCGAGAAAGAACGCCCAACACCCGAGCAGAACACGGTTCGTCCAGCAGGGAAGTCGCTGGAAAATGGCACCGCGTCGGATGACCTTCAGTTCAGACGACACACACGAGCCACACTGCGGATGAAAACACCGGCCAAAACGTTGTATGCGATTATGTGACGCCCCGGATGGCACATATTTATGGGCAGCCCGTTATGCATGATGGCCGAGCCGACCCCGCCGACCCCAGAAGCAGTCGTTTATAGCAGCAGGAACCATACACACACAAGTACGTATGGAGGTATGGAAACCTATGAGAACTTGGCGCACATTTCCAGGTCAACCCAGCAGCTCCAACGACAACAATTCGCGAGCTTATGCTAATTAGATACGCCTTCCCCAATCGGTGACTTCGAGGTGCCGCTGCGATCCGACAACTTTCGCATCTTGGCACACACTTCAGTTAGGAGCTGACAACTTCTACCGGCGCACAGCTCCGGAAAGATTATCAACATCCCGTTCTCTTGGCGTCAGTCAACGCCACACATTAGCCTCTTTCTCGGTGTTCAGTCATCCGCTGCTGCTGGAAGTAGTAGCCAAGGTTGCTGCAACCGGTGTCGGTGAGTCAGCAAACAGCAGTCGATTGAGATGCAACACGCAGCAAGCAAAAAAGCGAACCACAACACCACACCATCGATCACCATCATCATGCAGCGTTGACCTTGCACTGTGTGACTTGGCGATTTCTTGGAAAGGGGGGAAACAATAACCATCGAGAGTATGAAACTACGTGTTCGGGTCACGCCTGTTGGAAGCGGGAGTATATCGAGTATGTCTATGTACTTCCACATTAATAGTATGATGAAAATAATCAAATTGTCTCTATTGGACGTGATGCGGTTCTCCACACCGCGAGTGGCCATCCACACAGCGATAATAAATATTAACCTACTACCTACTACCAGTTTGGGAAAGTTCTGCATTTTAAGTAGACCAACGCCACCCGAACGCGCTTCTGCGGCGCATACGCATACGTGCAGTAATTAATTTATCGCCCGTGGTATAACCTGCTGTGCCATTTTCCACACTCGGGGGGGCTGGTCGCATTCCACACGGGCTGCACCGGGTGGCTGGTCGCATGTGGAAACATTCGATTTAATTACTAAATAGAAACCGACTCACACACAGGCACGGTCAATTAACGTTCTGAAGTGCACAGGCCCGGGAATGGACGCGTGATCGCTGCTAGGTGTGCATTAATGAGTTCCTCATTCCCGCCAGAGGCGGCAGGGCGACACGTGGCGTATATGCGCCCCCTTCTTTGTACGGGGTGTACGAGCGCAGATCAATAAAATCTGTGCAGCTTTGCTCGAATTTGTGACGCATTTTCCATTGTCATTTCGGCTATCTTTAACGCTTGACTTGAACTCCAATGTCCTAAACGACGACGTCATTCGTCGTCAGGTTCTCTGAGTGGCATCGCGGGACCGGTTTGATTCGCACCAAGTCAGAGCAAACAACCTCCCGTGTCTTTGGAATCGTTCCTAGCATTGTGTTGCGCTCTCGGTGCGCACCGTTTCCAAGAAAAACCGGACAGAGGGAAGTGTTGTGACGTGGTGTGACAGGAGCGCTGTCGGGAGATTGTTTGCTGATCTCATTCACAGCGTGCTCGATGAGCCAGGTAGGGTGTTAAGTGTCATCACGTGGATTTCAACTCTGGGCTGCAACTCTGGGGGGAAGTGTACTCAGACGTAGAACTTCAAGCCGGAGTTAGTAACTAACTCGGAACATCGTGCTCTGCAAGCTAAAAGGTTAGTCCAAGTTGAAAATTGGTTCTCTTGTCCAAGAGGAGCACTGGGAGTCTAGGACTTCTATCAGACTTAATACAAGATCCAAGAAATAGTTTGGAATACAGATAGAGTACTTAGAGCACTAGAACATTCCTCAAACAAGTGCCCTAAGCGCAAGAAACTAGTTTATAACAGCTTGCCGCTTTCTTCACTAGACCTTCTACAAAGCACACGTTTAGTTCATTTCAAAACTTCGATCTCACGTCTAGACTCCGTCCCATTTTCCATTCTGTCGAATATTACCGCATTCACGTCAGCTCGGTTAAAATATTGGAAGTCGCTCTCTGTCTAACTCCCTTCCACGCCACATGTGACCTCTAATGACCGCTTCTCCTCCACCAACGCTCACACTCCGGAGCGTTCCTCCACTGGCGAACAGTAGTAATGAGGCGTCGCGATGGTATCTGCCTCCCAATAAACAACAACCTGTAATCCCATTATGCGCACACGATGGGAAAATGTGCATTGTGCAGCGGGCAAGCGAAGGCGGCCATGTACCGCTCACTCAAAGATCCCGGGCGAGGCGCGGCTTTCGCGTTCGCAAATCGATTTCTCCTTCGGCGGGAATAGGTTAGAGGCACAGTAACTAGGTTCCGGGATTCCGCGCGTCCGTCACGCGGGTCGGTCGGAGCTTTACGCTTTCCGTGACTGTAGAATGTCGGGAAGCGGGTCGCGCAACGCGGGGGCTAATTGCTTTTTCAGACTCAGGCAAACTCTGTGCCACGGAGCCACGACACAACATTATGCAGTTAAATGTACACACTTGGAACACTCTTTTTTCGTGCTCCTTCTTCCATTAGCTCCATAGGTTCCTGACAAAGCTCACACGATATTGCATGTCAAAATAAAACTTCCCTCGGAGGCGCGTGCCAGGAGCACCCCGCTAGAGCAGAACACAAAATCCGGGAATATGAAACGACCGGATGCAACGCTGCCGCCGCCACACGACGAATATCGCGGCCCGGCTCCAGGATGGCGGGACCGGAAACTCTCCTTCGCCCATCTCGGATACGGAGAAGGCTGTTCCGGTTCGCTGGGGAATTATGGTGCCAAGAGAGTTGCTGCTTACCTCTTCGAGCTCTTCGATGCCCTTCGAGAGAGTCCGTATCCCTCCCTCTATCGTGAACTTCCGGCAGCGTGGCGTTTTATTATTATTCATGATATTTTCCAAGACTCCGACCGCCATCTGTGATTCGTCATTCGCCTGTGCCCGATGACATGGGTATCTGTGTGGCGGTATATACGGGCTCTATCGCATCCCGATAGAGCGCGAGTCGTCTCTGGTGACCTACTTTGCACGACATCAACACGCGTCGAGAAGACGCGGAGATGTGGGAAAGCGCGTTAATTCTGAAGTGGATTTTCACGCCAACCATCATCGGTCGAGGAAATATGGAGTTCTTTAGATACATCGCCCGTGGACGCTGATGCATATGAGACATGAGCGATTGAAATTTGTCTTCCATAGGGGAGTAAAAAAAAACTATTTATTGGACATCAGTTCCCATGAGGCTTTTCTCTGCTGTGACCGCCATTAGGAAAATTAGTCGAACAATCGAACAAAGCCTGTGCCTGTGTGCTTAACTAACATCACTGCATGCAACGCATTCGGAGGGAAGTAGTGCACAAGAGAGTGGGAAGCGTAGATGCAATTTAGATAATTGTGTGTGTTTTTTCGCATTCACCGGAATTTACAACGATACCGTGTATTGTGGCATTTAGCTAGCATTGAAATCGGACATGAATACAACCCAGTTGAGGTTCATAATAAAAACGTTCTAATGTACGTACGTCTCAAATAATAACTTATTTTTCAAGGTGAAAAATGTGTCAAAATTTGTATTTGATTTCAGAAAAATTTGCATAAAAACAGGGGGTTTTGAATTATCTAAGAGTCTAATTATAATATTCTATAATTAAATGACCATATAATAATGATTCATCCATATTTGAACAGTTCCCACAGCGCTCACTCAATGTTGAAATCCTTCCAACCATTCTTGAAGTGGTTATAATGTGTAGTTCAAAGATTGGCTTCGAACAAATCGATACAATTGCGTCACTGGAAGTTTTCAACCTGACATGTTAAACACAGTGGAGAAGTCCCGTGTGGGAAATGCCATTTCAAGAATGGGTGGAAGAATTTCAACATTGAGTGAGCGCGATTTCATTTAACTGTGGGAACTGTTCAAGAATGGATGAAAAATCCTGTAAATTTAACGTTTGATTTGAGTCGATTGCCAAATGGTAACCTGGTAACCTTGACACTTTGCGTCAGTTCGGTTATGTCACTCTTCAGTATTTTCCACTTTTAGTGATTCTTGCCACTCTTTTGAAGGAAAAATATATTACAAAAAATGCTATTTTACAACAATCAAACACCAAAATGTACATCAACACTAATAAACTACACAGTATTCACGCAGAATGAACCATGTACTACCTGGTTTAGCTTTCGTTTAATTGCTGGACTCTTATTAGTAGCTCTTACTTAATCGTTTTTAAAATACAATACTTATAACATTGGAAAACAACACAAAATCGTCTTATAAACAATAATGCGATCCAGAGCCAAGATCCAGCAATCCTGCTCGTAATGTCTCAGCAATACGTCAAAAATCTATTAACTTATCTCCCCCAATCGCCCACGTCACTTTCACACGTCTCAGTATGGCTGATAGAATCGCTGTTCAGGTGGAAAATTGTAAACCCCCATTCGGCGCCCGCGATTGCTGCACACTTTTACATAACTCCAGCCACGGTGTGACACACCGCGCAACATCTCTCTCTCGCTCTCGTTCGCACCAAACGGGATTGTGCGTCCTCGCGGTTGCATAACACAACGGAGGCGCACGAGCGCGGCCGATGCTACGGGCGGCTGCAGACAGCAAAAGGGCCACCACACACACACACACACACCACCCGGCAGCATAATTGGCACCAACCGGGGCTGAAGTTTCCCTTCGAAGCAGCAATCCACTCACAGGAAGCGATCGTCGTCGTCGCCGTCAGCCGATGATGATAAAATTGCGCACCAAACTATGCTGCGTGGTACCCGGGGGTGCTCATTATGCTGCACACGTCATTAAAAGCCACACACACACTTGTACAATACCACGTGTCGGTTTTCCTGGTAGGAAAAGCGCAAGGAAGAGTGAGATGCGCGGCCGGGGAAAGTAAACAGGCGCTGTAGTGCTTTAATTTCGTCTCATTTTCATCTCGTGGCCACACGTTCGAACGCGCCTCCGAGAGGATTTGTTTGCACTTCCTTCCGGCGCCTCCACTGTTCCCGTCCCCTACAAGCGAGGTCAAGCTCCTTAATGAGCGATTGGAGTCGTAAAGCAGGCGCCAGCGATCTGTCGTAGCGCGTAGCGCGGGAAAACCCTGGCTGAACGATGCGGCCAATCTGGATGGAAAACGGTTTAGGTCATCTGATTAGGTCATCCCCGAGCAGTGTGAGCGAGTGTGTGAAATGAGTTTACAATACGACAAATTTATCACCTAATTACGTTCCGTTTGGCGGATGCGTTGGAAACTCTCGGTTGGAAAAACAACGATCTTTTCGCTACCATTGCGAAATGTCACGCCGTCGTGTCCGCGCGGCAAGGACACGCCGCGTCGTAACGGTGTCTTGCTCCACCGCAAGCGATAATGCAGGCGGCGGCACGCGCCGCCGCGCCTGAAGAACATGATAAAAGCGCGAGAGACCAAACGAACGAAGCAGGCAAGCGGAGCACACAGGATGTTTGCAAAACGCGTCGCGCGGCTTTGAAAAACACCTTCACAGCCCCCCGCGGCGAGAATGGTCACGCACGAGGGAAGCTCCGAGACGGAGAGTGGTTGCTGTTTTTAGGTTTCGCTTTGCCTGGCTTTGGATGGCCACGCTACTTCCAAGCTATTGGGACGCGACGATCGGAGATCGACGTAGAGAGAATGATTCATGCTGGGGCTGAGCGTTGAAAATGGTTCAACTTTTCGGGTCGAGGTTTGAAACGACGCAAGCATCGAGAGAGTGAGATGAATCATAAGGTAGGCCTAGATACGTCTGTTATAATATTAAAAACAAAAATTATGAACATACGGTCATTGTTTAAACTGTTTTTACTAACCTAATTAGGAGTCGTTTTGGCTAAATAATATGGTTTTCAAGAAATTCTTTAAAAATTGTCTTTTCCAAGCAATTTTTTAATACAAGCTAGTCAACCCATCGACGTTGTCGTATAAACGCTTGAAAGACGTGTTTTTGATAGCTTTGTTTTGTTGCATGTATTTTAGAGGGTTTATGGGCGAAATGCAATATATTGATTTATATAAATAAATACTTGATAAGGCACTCTGTTGCCCCCGGTAATGTTATTTAATCGTTTACGACATACTAGTAAAAAAATATTTTAAAATATCACACAACTAGCCACGTAAGCCCGGAATAAGGCCAAACTACAGGGAGGAAATGCCCTGAGAACAAAAAATGTCGGTCAGTGTACTTAGGCACTGACAATACGGTCACCAAGGCCGTCATACTTGCAAATAAAAAATGTATATCGCACCACTCTCTAACCCCACACTATAAACGTATCCCAAATGAGCTGACAGTAAATTTGACAATTTGCTAAAAAATGTAAACAACGATTGAAGAAGGACGTATACCCTATTGACATTTGTTTGTCCCATCGTGTAAAAATAGCTTTTCTCTTATTACTCGCTTGTTTCTCTGCTCAATAAGCTCAAGATTGATAATTGTTGTGTGATTTACCATTTAGTAAAGACATTGTGTATTTTGTACCACTGAACACTTGCTGCATAACAACTGCTTTATTTTTTTTATACAACAGTGTAAAATGGCGTCAGCATCGAACTCAATAGGATTGGAAAATGACATTTTGGTCCAAAACCGATACTCGCGGCGAATTGTCAAAATACAAGGAATGCATCGAACTCCTATTTATTAGGCCTTGGTCAATATTGTGAAAACAACGACGACATTAGGAATCTAGACGTGCAAAAAGCATATGCACAGGTGTGAGAGGAGATCCAGCTTTTGGAGAGGTTCCATCTTTGGGACACAAGAAGTTATTGAAAATGAAGGAACTGTCAAAATGGAGTATAACGTTCTATCTTGGATAGGTACTTGCCGCAATCGGCAAACTCGCACGATTATGGAACGTACGTCCCGGAGTTCTACAACGTACGAGTTTGCCGATTCCTCCATCTATCTTTGAGACTTAACAGTATTGAAGTATTGAAATACCCCCCTCAAATCGTAGTAAACTTCTGACAGCCCATCTATACCACGTTTACTAACACCGGGTTCATTTCTTCCGGGTTGGGAGGTTCTTAGATGCTGCCGAATTGAAGCTTTCCTAGGGTGCAAAAGAATGGTGTAGGCTTTTTTGAAATTAAAATATGTAGCTCGAAAGCAATAATCTTATTTGCAAATAACAGCTAATTGATTATGATCACAAAGTGCTAGATGCAAACTCGAGTTGACCATAACACCCTGTCCTCATTTTTCCAGGGGATGCATTTATTTAATATCCCTCTCGAAATCAAAGTATAGGCACGTGGGGTAGGACCGGACGAATTGACAAATTGAAAAATAACCTCCCAGCTTCCCAAAGCCTACGGGAGCCAAATTCGAACTCGTTATTGATCACAAATACACAAACACACCGCCTGCGCGCAAGGAGGTTGTGCTTCGCCAACTCACACACAATTTCCAGCTTCCAGAGCAGCAAAATTGTCGCCTGACACAGATAATTCTGGAGCGCATCCAAACACGCACAACGAGCGGACGAGGGGGTTGGCGAAACTCTTGCTAAACTCCCATATATTCCACGGCACCATGACACATCCCACACACAGACCCAGAACCGGTGTGTGTGTGTGTGTGTGTTGGCGCTGCTGCGGTGGGCAAAATTTGCATGCGGAGCACCGAAAAGACACAACACACAAACTGGCTCGGACGAAGATGGCGAGCGGGTTATATAAAAGGAACGTAGCAGCATCCACACCTACGCCTGTCCCAGAACTCTACCCTCTCGGTTCGATGGAACTGCTGCGGACAAATATTCGCCCGTATTCTCGCCGGGCGGGTTTCCATTTTATGACGTACAGATCGAATCTTCCCGTGCGCGTCCTCGCTCTGACCTTAATGTTGCGTCGAATCTTCGCCACACCGAGGACGCCGGATGGAGAGCCGGACTTGTTCACGTGTCGCACCTCGAAGTCTTCGTGGAAAAGCCCATGTCCCTAGTTGAGTTATCGAACGTCTTGCTGCCGCACGATGAGGAACATCATTCCACCGGCACCAGAGAGCAGCGGCGCGTGTTGTGTATGGGATGGGGCGAGGATTGGCGAATTGTGGGCCATAATCAATATAAATAGGCACTAATTGAACGTTGACAAGACGCCAAACCCACCAGGGGCCGGCCGGCCGTCGCGCTCATCCTTCTCCTGCGCTGGACTTCGACTTCGCTGGCGATCGTTCGTCCCCGGGGCGCGCGAGCGAGAGTCTCGGGGGGTTGAGATTGGGGCGATAATGATTGGGAGGCGCAGAACGAGCGACCTGGCGACCGCGGGAAGGTCTTCTGAGGAGCGCGCGCACGCCACAAACAATGCGTCAATTGGACCCAATTTCCCAGTTTACCGTGCCGCGGGTGAACACTGTGCAGCAAAACACGACAGTACACCGAACAGATGTTTACTAGTCTGCGAGTTCTTCGAGCGTGTTTGACGCGATGTGGAGCACGAGAAAAAATTGTAAAAAATTACCCTTAAGAGACATTAATAACTGCGAACGGGAGTGATCGCATACGCATACTGTCAGAAGAGTTCGCGCCAGACCAGGTTCGGAACATTGCAGACGAAACTTATCTAATGCAATTTATTATTCGCACGAGATCTGCGCCTTTTTCTCTTGTGGAAATTATCCAAAATCAACTAATAATTGCAGAGGGGGATCTTCTGACCTTTTCTCCATCTCTCTCTCTCTCTCTCTCTCTCCACGTCGGATGCTTCATTTGTTGTGGCGAGAGTGTCACTTTCACGTCCGCTAATTGCACTTGCCGAGCGGAGCCCGCGGCTCGCCAAAGCCGGAAGGAAGAAAACCATCAACTCATAACGCGAACCTCAAAATATCAAAAAGAAACAAAAAAAACAAGACAAGCAGACGCACAGTGTGAAGCTCTTTTCGGGGCGTCTAATTTATGCGCGCACGAGATTTGCGAGATTGCGTAACGCCCTCTCTCCCTCTCTCTCTCTCTTCTCTCGCCCGTGGGGTGAATTGGTCACTTCCGGCGATCACCGACCGACCGACCGAGGGGTAGGTTTTTTTTCGTCTGTCGGTTTCGTCTGCCCCGAACCGATTGTGTCGGTCGGAGGATGTGAATGGCTTTAAAATTTGCCCAGACAAACCGGACAGTTGGAAGAGAGGCTCGAGCGGAGTGATGACCACACCAGGAGGAGAAAGATGAGTGCATCTGGGATCATCACCGTGCGATGTTGAAAAGCTGTGGTCGGAATGTTAAATGCACGGAAAAACAACACGGAATTGTATTGTTTGTGCAAGATAACCTCCTCGAAAAAGGAGGAAGTTGGAATTTAAACTATTTGTCAAACTTTGATCAAGGTAATCGCTATTGATATCACTCATAAAAACACATCAAATTGGCATGATTTGTGTTTGAACATTGACTAATCACTTTTCATGAAGTAAAAGAAGCACTATTTAAATACAATTTTATCTATGAGTCATTCCAAATATTCCAACAGCGATTTCATTTCAAACTTTTTGTATGTGTTCCATCGAAAGCAAACATTAACACATCCAAGGTGAAGTTTTTAAATCGCATCCTAGAGTTATTGCATGAATGAAGTGAATTCTGAATGAGTGATTCTTTTAAATGTATGATCCAGCTAAAAGAGTGAGTGACTCTCCCAGAAGTGTGAGTAACCCTTCTAAAAAAATGAGTGAATCTTCTCAAAAAGTGAGTGATCTTTGTAACAGCGTGAGTGACTCGATTCTTTTCTTTGCGAATCATGTCGTACTTTGTGAGAGTCGGCTCTTTGTGGAAGTTGATTCTATCGTTCGACTCATTGTGAGAGTCGTCTCTGTTCCTCGACCCTTTTTTGCGAGCTGTTTTGGATGTCGACTCTTTACAACTCACTTTGGGAGTTGACTCTTTTGACGAGTATACTATTGCTTCAAACTTTTTCGAGAAATTCAATTCACGATAGCAATGTACTTATTTCCTCTCTTTTTCGGTTCTTTTTCGCTTCACTCTTCACGTCAGGACGATCGGAAGTCGAAGTTCCAATCGAGATTGGTTAGAAAGAATGAACGAATCGCTCACTCCTTCCTTAACAAGCATGTATTAAAGAAACTGAACTTTTTCCATCAATTATTGGATCCAATATTATATTTTTATTTCGATACACGTTTTCCACTGTTTTTAGTCTCCCAGTTTTTAGTCTCACAACGCATTTTTACTACTCATATCATGCCTTCATGTAGGTCCAATGGAGGGGAAATGGATGTAAATAGTAAACATCGCACAATCGTCGACAATCGTGAAGAGAAGCCCATCAAACGGCGACACACGGCAAAAAGACGAGATGATTCAGACGAATCTCGCTGTGTCTCAGTCTCAGTCACTGCGAAATCAATAAATACTCAAATCTCCGCTCAAACCCACACACCCACAGCTCGATCGACGAGTAAGATCGGATCGGTCCAATATAAAAAAGATGAAAAACCAGCCTAAGCAAATGAAAATAACCTCTGCGGAGAGCAGAGCCGCAGCCGATTATTTTATCATTACGCTTATAAGCAAACTGCAGCAGCAACAAAAAGAAGCGGCGCGAGCGCAGGGCAGGGGGACTATATTCGCAGAAAATAAACAGCCCGGTCGAGACGAATCGCGTTCGATCGCGGCGAACGGCGCAGGAATGTGGGATGTTTAGTCGAATCAGTCGAATGTGAATGCGTCCGCGGAGAGGCAAAGGTGCGTTTCGCGCTTTCCCACATGCACATGTGCCCGCTGCTGCAGTGTGTTGTGCGATGCTCTGTCGGCACAGCGAGGAGGGAGCGATCGCTACGGCGAATGCTTCGCCCGGGAGATGGAAGCGTGGCGTGGCGGGTTTGTAATGAGTGGTGATTATCTAACTCCGTGCTGCTGCTGCCGTTCCTCCGTTCAGCTGGGTGCGTGTTGCGAGTGCGAGAAGACGAAACCCAACCCCCACCAGCAGCATTGCATTCCCGCACGGCCGCGAGAGGGGATCCACCACTGCAGCAGCATAAGATCCCGATCGCGCCCGCTGCGATAAACCAGCGAAAGGAATCGTCGTTTTCCACCGTCGGCATGAGGCGAACGGGGAACCAGTTCTTCTCTCGGGTGGCTTGTGCTGTGGCACAGTTTTCGCTTTCACGCACGCGCGCCCGCCTCAAGTGGATCCACGCACAACACTACACCAAGGGCCGGTTTTGCGTGATGACGTCAAACGACGAACCCTTTTCATGTTGCGCTCAAAACTTTCCCTTATCGCTTGCCCGGCAGGTATCGGGAAGTGATTGAAACCCCGCCTTGGGCATGTGGAGGCAGCGTTTTATCAGCGGGATTATGCTGCTGTGAATGGAAGTCAAACGTTGAAACGTTAAGATGTGTGTGTCGCGCGAGTTTTAACTTCCATTTCTGTTTTCTCAACCCCATTCCAACCGATTTGTCTTATGTCTGTGGACAGTAAAA
Organism: Anopheles cracens; assembly: GCA_002091845.1. Lineage (NCBI taxonomy): Eukaryota > Metazoa > Arthropoda > Insecta > Diptera > Culicidae > Anopheles > Anopheles cracens. The sequence goes on from KZ070802.1 coordinate 101,574, forward strand.
CAGGGGGCTACAACGGAGAGCAGATAACGCGAAAACCGCGGAGTTGTCGTCTCATTTTGTTAATTTTAGGTTTCGTTCAACAATAAAAAGAACCGGTTCCAGGAGGTATTCGGGATAGTGAAAGAGAAACGTGTTATTATCTTAAGACATCTGAAATTGCCATCTCTCTCTTTCCAGGTCCACCGAAATCATGTCTATGAAAGAAGAATTCTCTTGTTTTAAGTCTCGCAAACCTACTGAACGTCTCGGCTGAACCTGGTTGAGGAACTGAAACTTTTTTGCGCGTGTATGTTTTGATAAAGCTTGTAATAATCGAAGAATTGTCATGTTCATGTATTTTCTTATAATTCACAATCCACTGCTGCCCAGGATCCAAAGGTCACAGCAGCCCACGGAGCACCAGGCGCACCTTTTCTTCCCTCGCGAGAGATAACTCATTTAAATATTTGCTGATTCAAAATTCGCACATACACTTGCGAGTAACACCCCAACCAAAAGAAGGAAAATACGAAACAACAGAACGATGAGACGGGGATGAGATCACGCTTAGTTTTTGCTCAGCTGGTGAGAGGGTGAGAACGATCTCACCCAGCCCCAGCTCTGCACGAGTGAGATCTAGATCGGAAGCCTTTTTGGAGACCTTATTCGGAAGGAACTTTCGTACGCCGCACCGAGTACACGCATACACACAGACTGTTAACACTTCGTTCGGGTGAAGCTTTAATTAGCGCGCACGGATAAATTATCACCTTCTCTCACACGCGTGAGATGAAACACACACTCACCGAGATCACCACGGTCGCAGTTTCGTCTGCTCACGGGCAGCAGCGTGCATCTCTTTCTCGCACCCACATATACAAACACTGCACTTCGCTCCGAAAGACCATAAATTGGATTAATCTTCATGGAGCTACTAATAAAGCACACCATAATACGATCTGCCACCGCTTTTATCCTCCCTACCATACGAGGCCGGCTCCGTTGTTGGGGCTTGGGTGCTTCGCAAATAGCGACACAAAGAGCCGCCAGTGTGTTTGTGTGCTTCTCACACACAGAGACACGGTTCGAGACACACAAAAAAGCTCACAGAACACCGCATAGAAACGATACATTAGTGCGTTGTTTTTTTATCGCTCGTGAAACGAGACGGGATCGCGATCGGAATGGTTTTCATCTCCAGCACACACCAGAGAGACACGCAGCGTGGAGCCACAAACACACGTCTGGTTCGAGGGTTTGTTTGTGGTTTGGTGGGCACCACTTTACCCGAGTGAGAATATCTTCACGCGGGCCTGTGTGATCGCCGTTGTGGGTGAGTTGGTAGAGACGGAGGGGGAGCTAATGTATGTGTGTGTGTTTGTACAAGGCCACCTACACGGCTGTGGCTGGAGAACGCGACAACGAGGGATGAATATAAATGAACCGATCACAGATTGTTATCTCACTTCTTCATTCTCACTGTGCCATTCAGGCTCACGGTGCGGATAGGATGATCCCGCATCCGGATGCTATTAGATGCACGCACGCACCCACTCACGCATGATGTACAGGAAGGAGGGTTGCGATCGCGTAATAAAGATACACACACACACATTCCAGACTCGCTCCTCTCTATCAATACTAGTTTCGAGGCGATCGATTGTCGACGAGAGTGAGAAATGCTTTTCTCACAGCGCAGGGTACAAGAGCTGGCACTATGGGAAAGAACGATCGTTCAGATCGATCAGACACCAACGATCGGAATGTGACATTACCCAAACAACAACAACAACAACACATCGACACACTGTGTGTATGCGTAACGACGCAATGACTCATTTGCTTCCGTTTTGTGCGTTTAGGCGTACGTGTGCCACTATTCTTCAACACACGCACACAGTGGCACTTTGCACCGGAAAGGATCAAATTCCTTTTTTGAAAGTGCTTGCCTCACCAATTTGACTATCGAACGCGCGATCACTACTAAAACGGAGTTTAACAAGCAAAACAAACAAAAAAAAACCCGCAAACACGGACCGCGGAACGCGTAAAATCGAGAAAAAACAGACAACGTAAAACGAAAAAAACGAACCGAAAATGGAAACACAAACTGCGCCTGTCGCCCCCGTCGCGAGTTTTGGCCGGCGGAACACACGAGAACGCGAGCTGCAAACGGCCGGAACGCCAACGGTGGAATAAACCCCGTCACCATCGTCGCGTTTCGGTCGACCGCGAGCCGACG
>KZ070802.1:103804-129783 GCA_002091845.1 Anopheles cracens
TGTGTTTCCAACGCGGTCACCAGCATCGCCCCACAACAGCTGGTGCCGTTTGCCCGTTGGTGTTCACCGAGTTCATTCTCGCTCTCTTTGAAGGCGCCCGTTTTGCAACGTTCGACGACGCATTCAAGGGTTCATTTTGAGGGTGTTCTCTCACGCGTGCGCGCGTACTCGCATCACGCTCTCTCTCCCTCTCGCGGAGACGTTTCTCTAGTTTGTTATGGGCGGAAGATGAGACAAATGAACTGTGGCTCGCGCACAGTGGGAAAATGGCAGAAAGTTGCATAAAAGCATTACATTTAAAAACTGTTTTCAAAGTTAAGGTAATGTTTTGAAACTACGCCAACGCAACATTACTATGATAAAAAAGGTACTATGAAACTACTACTATACTATGAAACTACTTCGAAAAGTGACGTCTGTTTCAGAGCTCCGTGATCCACTGCTAGCTTCGACCGTTACCAATTGGCAGTTGATGACAATTACCGAAGGAAGAGCGAGAGAGGCAGCAAAACAACGCAGCCAGAGCGCAACGGATGAACCCTTGCTCAGCCACTGCACCAAAACGGAGAGCTTCATTTGCATATTTTCTCAGCTCTATCATCGTGCTCTCTCGCGTGTGGAAGCAAAATAAAAACGCCAACAGTGTTCATTCGGTGCACCAGTGTTGCCAGAAAGCATGCAGCACGCCAGGGACATTTTACAAACATTTTTAACTATTTTTGCCAATATTTGCACTGTTTTGGAAGCATGCAATTCGAAACTATAAGAGAGTGCTGAGTAAAATCGGTAATTTCCAGTGCTTTCCTGAAAAAAGCACACACCTTATGAATCATTGAGACCTCAAGTCGACATGAAACGACACGCCTAATAGCCACCACATATCTGCCCAGCCTAGCCCGGAATCCCGTCGACCAGTTGTTTCCTGCCATTGCTTCATCATTTTCCTTCTTCTGCGTCCACACCTTCTCACAACATGCTTCTGGCATGGGTATCTCTTCCTGAGTAATTTGGCTCAGGTCTATGTAATTGCCTGTGCAAAACATTAACCTACTGGGCAGGCGGCACAGAGCTACCTGTGTTTCAGCCATTAGGAGCTATCCCGTAGTGCCCAACTCACCTTAGAAACTAACTTCCCATCATTCCCGTTTTCACAAAAAAAAACCCTCCGCCAGCGTTAACGACTTCAGAAGCATATTTTATTCATTTCACGTGCTGCCCGTGGACAGTTGTCCCCGGTTGCCGAATGTGAGTGTGCGTGCATGCGTGTGTGTTTTTTCCGCTCTGGGTTGGGTTTTGGTTCGTTTCGGGAGCGCCTCCTAACGTGGTGGTATAAACGGTCGTTATGCTCGTATGCGTTTCGGTCTATTACCAAAAAGCCAAAAGCATAAACATACAAACACCCTGCGCGGTAAATTATAGGGTAGATGTGAAGGAAAGCTATCAGTGGCTTCGACGGGAGCATTGAACAATTACACCCAGGCACGAAAGGCCAGAAATTGAACACACTGTTGACGTACCATGTCGGTGCTTCCATAGGGATGAGGTTCTACATACACAAATAACTCTATTTCAAATCAACTTCAGCAAACTGAATTAGCACCTTCGGTCTGATGATACGCTGAACAACAATTTACGATCAACAACGCCATCAAGCAAGTTAGGATCTTCAATTCCCCTCTATACAGCATAACTAGAAATCAAATACGCCATTTTGATTCTGCACTAGAAACATTGCATCAGTAATCCGATACGAAACGATGAGTAAATTGGATTTTTCGTGCTCGCTAGGTCCGAAAAACGTGTCCCAACCCTGATCGATACCGAATATTATTAGACCTCGGGAATGACATAATTCCGACGTTGGCGTTTTCCGAAGGCAATTCAATTTGTTTACGAGAAATTGGATCGAATGACTGCTGCTCAATAATGGCAGTTCTTCCCGCCGACAGAAGAGTCAGCTTCCGTGGCTGAAGATGGGAGGGGGATGGCATATCTTCGTCATAAACCCAACCCACAACCAAGATCGCGCGATCATGGGCACTCCAAATTAACACCTCCAGCTGTACAACACACACACACACCGTCCTCCTCTCCAAACCCGTATTGGATGTGATGACTACGAAAAAATAAGTCAACAGATTGCGCGGTCGAGAAAAAAGGCTAAAATAAATGTGTTCTAGCACAGGCAAAGATTAACGGAGAACTATTTATAGGCCGGAGTCGGAGATCAACAGGACACACAGTAGAATATGCAAACAGGAGCAGATAAAGGCAACAACAGCGAGCTGCTGCTGCTGTTATCGTACTACAACTACCCATGCATCACGTGTGCTAGGAGATGGTGTGGGCTGATAAAATGGCGCACACATACGCGGGACCCCCCTCCACCGCACGTACGTAACACGAAAAATGAAAACCCCAAAGCGGAGTTTAAGCCGCCTGGAACTGGAGAGCTGGCGCGCTGCGGCTAGCGAACGTCTTCGCCCGCGTGCGCGTATCTTAAGTAATTTATTGCGCGCCAGTTAGCACAACGTGCCCAAGTTGTCTCTCGCGCCGGGGTATGATGCTATATCTTCCCTGCGCTGGCCCGAGTGCTCCAGCACTTGACGCTGCTGCCGGCGGAGCCGAAAGCGCCCAAGGAGTTGGCACCAGCTGACGCTGCGTCTCGGATGTCCAATTCCCGGGCAGCTGATGGCTGGCGGGAATCTCATTGCCATACCCACTTACCGGGGGGACGAGAACAGCTACGGAACACGTGAACAAGAGCACGATCGTCATCGGTGTCTGAAGAGCGCAGATCGAAAGCGTACGTGGCGATCGTGTTCTTTCTCAAGCACACTTGAGCCGTGCGAGGTATCCCGTGCCGCCGCCGCCGCCGCCTGGGCCGTTGATCCAATTTATTATGCAGCTGAGCTCCACGCTCCACGTCCGTCCGGAAATGGAGCACAGGGAGTGATGGGGAGTGATGGTGGCACGACTTCCCAGAAATAGACACCATCAATTGGTCTGCTACTACTGTCAAGGTCATCCCGGATCTCACTCGCCGAGACCTGTCAAAGTCATCATACGCAACAGTGCGCGCGCGGGTGTAGTCATATGGCTTGTTGATACCCTTGACTTCAATTTTGTTTCACTTTCTTCGATGAGATCTTCCAAGACGAGGATATGCCAATGTTGAGCACACGCCTAACGCGCTCGTTTCAATTAAACCCATAAAGTCCGTAATTGCGAGCGTGAGCTCGCGTCAATAACCTACCTTGCGTACCACGCGCACCTCCAAACATGGACGCGCAAGGAGAGGAAGGTCTGAGGCAGGCGCAGAGAGAACCTTCTGTATCTCCCGGCAAGGCACAACAGGCAGAGACCTCGGGCACGCTCACGAATGTTTGCCGTTTTAATTTGCGTGTTTTGATTTGCACTCTAACAACAATAAACGCGGCAATGCGAACACCTTCCACCTTATCAGCAGCGCTCGTGTTCGGTGTATCTGTGCCTGGTAGTCTGCACCATCCCCGTACCCACGTTGCGGTAAGTCGAGCCGTCTCGGCAAACATCTCAGTTCGTAGATATTGGGCCCATAAAACCATCTCGATACCAGCCGCGCGGCAGCAACGCTACAAAGTAGGTGTAATGCACCGGGGGCATCATCGTTTATTGACATCAGCTGCTGAAACGGACTGCTCGCGGAACACACGGAAGAAGCGAGATAAACTGGAAACGAGATCATTTACATCGGGCAGCCGAGAGACACATCTGCGGCTCCATCTCTCGCCTAGTGAGAATAAATTACGCTTATCAGCAGGTTGCATGTACAATTGCGCGCAGAGGCCCTGGACCTCGGAACCTGCGCCAGTACTTCCGCCTGGCCCCAAAAAGGTCAACGACGGTATATTTCCATGACGGTAGCTTCCATGCGCTGGACTGCGCCCCTTATAGAGCGCTGCATACATCCGAGTAAAGGCCGAAGCTTGAGGGACGGAAACGGTTGACACACTGATTCGTTGTGTCAATCTTGACCATACAACAGCCGACATCAACTCTCGACATTCCCTACATTGTTGATGCCTATCCTCGCAACCGGCAACCGGCCAAGGGAAGTTGATTTCTAACGGCGTCACCATAATCGATAGAGTACACAAGGGCCCACACAACTCCGTTAGCTTGCGATCACCTCACCACCCTCCAACAACTCAAACACGCTCTCCTCCTCGACTCCTTTCGAAGATCATCCGCACTGGAGCAATGCGCCTAAATGACGGCTCTACCGCACAGCACGAAACGCTCGCCTCCGCAGAGCTTTGGCGCACAGGTGCGAAGCTTTCGGCCAACACGCACACACCTGCCGAAACCGAGGAGCTTGATTCGTACCGGCTTGGGGAATAGGCGCCGCGTGTTCCAACCCCGTGTGCTCGAATGTGTGCGTGGTATACGGTGATCTTGTTTGACCGTACGATCGTGCTTCAAAAGAGTGTGCGTAATGGCGGGGTAGCGCGTGGAGATCGAACACCGCCACTTTTACGTCTGCTGTGGTGCTGTCCCCGTGCTCCGTGAGTCATGCAGTGTGAGCGGAGAGCGAGAAAGAGCAGCACCACTACCTTTCACGACGGGTTGAGATCATTGGTACTGACCAATACACCAGATGGCGCCACGTGAGCAGGTGTTGCTGCGCACCGTGCGTCTCTGAGGTTTTAAAATCAAAAGAAACGTAACTTTAGATCAAATCGTAAACTATTACTATCCCAACATGTTCACCCGAAGCGAAGGAGCTTCCGAGTCATACAGTGATTAGGCTCAACCGCATCCAAATGCAGCAGATTGTTACTACGTCCGGTGGAGGCAAAAACCTGCTCAACGACGAACGGACCCCGGACACATACCGGTTTCTATACTCTCCCCGCCATCATGATCTCCCTTCTTCCAACAAACTCGACGGACGACTTTCTGCCGTTCGCTTTTTCCCTTTCGTATAAATGACTCATCTCAGACGCAGCACTGCTGCCTGGTTGGAGTTGCCCAAACCCCGCGGATGGTTGTAATAGTTGCGCGTGTCCGAACCATTGCCTTTCCTACACACGCACACACACGCACATGGAAGCGGCGGCTTTGGTAACAATTTGTCATCGGGAACATCCCCCGATATCGCTTCCAAACATGGTGTGTCCATGCGCGACGCTATAACTTCCCCGGTGTCGGTGTTTGCTTCGCTGGTCGTTGATCTCGATTTTGGCACGGAGTTTATTTACTTTAGGTTTGGTAATGTCCCTATGCTTACGCAACACGCAACACCCGCTGAAAAAAATTATCAAAACTGAAAAATGGAGAATGATTTCATACGCTTAGGCGGATTCCACGTTATATATGCGACTAGATCGATCTTTAATGCATTACTAAATCGAAGCAATACTATTCTTACGGTTAACACATACTCATTACATCTCCGACTTGCTCAAAGTCCCTAGCTTGTATCTTGAGCATGTATCCTCCGGATAACTTCGGAAACTGATAACTTTCTTACTTTATCACGTCAATTCGTGGACTTCTGCAGGTTCCCGAAACATTCTGAATGAAGACTTGACGCCATCTATGCGCCTCTGTCTGGGTCTCTGTCTGGGTATGGGATACCACAACTACAAAAGCGGACGACCCAACGAACTTTAATGGATGTCTTTCTACTGACAAGACCAGGTCATCACAGCCTAGTAAGTCTGATGAGCTACTGCTCTATTACTCTTCCACATGCACACGGGTTCTTAGGTCTGTGTGAATACTTGAACTAAGAATGTATCATTATAGTTCTCTAGTACGTCAAGATTCTAAAGATAATGTTGTTGTTGTCGGAACTGACTTTTGATAACAAATAGTATAAGTTTTGGATGCCTCCAAAAGAGTTATGACTTATTTGGAGTCCAAATTCTGGAGGTGAACTCAAATTGGAATGACTACTCGACTTCGTTTCTTCCAGTTTTAGTTCCATATGATCAAGGAATATATTGGTTGAAGTTATAACGTATTAGACACTTGATAGCATCAGTATTGAATAGTCCTATTTAATAGCCCAAGTCCTAATGAGGCAATCATTTTCATCCTCCACTCAACGATACTGACTTTAGTGGCTATACCTAAACCGAAACTTAATGATTCACACCTAAAACAAAGCATTATCTATCTTACACACGACGACGGTGTTAACAGTCGCAACACGAGAGGCACATAATGCGCCAACCGTCGCGACCGCTCTCCCTTCAACACGTTGTTATGGTTTTCTTAAGCCCGTCTGTGTCTGCACTGCACTTCACTTCATGCATAGATGCGTGTGCTGCCCCCGTCCGATCGTTCGTTACGGCGCGCGCTATGATTTTTTACGATCAAAAAGTAAAACACACTCCAGCCTTCCAAGGATACACCTATATGGCCATAACCATGCAACGCGGTTGGCACGACACGGCGGAGAGCTGCCGATAACAGAAACCGGTCGCGGTTGAGGTGGAAAATTAAAGCGCGAAACGCGAAATTGCCCCTCATCAGAATACATACATGCCTAAAGACAATTTTTGCCATTGTCAGCCAAATTGATTTGCGATGTTGTGCCCCATTTTTTGTTTGTTTGCCGCTGTTGTAGGTTGGCTGCGGTTCGTTTAAGCCAACCGTCGAAAAACGTGAACATGGCGCGGGTAATAATTGGAGCATGCAGTCACTGTGTGCCGTCGTCGTCGTCGTCGTCGTGATGCATACACCACGCGAATGCACCGTGACGTGGAGAAGAGTTGGTGCAAGCAAACCCACTCGGGGGGCGCATTGCGTAACAACACACCGTCGACATTTTTCAACCGTGGAGATGATCACGGTTTTGCGTAAAATTGAAATCGAACCCGGGAAAAGCTGACGGTGGTTGGCACGGCGAGAATGGCAAGCTGTGAATCAGAAGGTTCATCCAGAGCACCTCCTTGCCACCCCACTTGCCACAGAACGCAGCAGCAAAGCCCTTGAAAATACACCGACGATGTTATTACACATTTTACGAACTTGCTTCCCTTCTGTCTCATTTCCAGGGGTCGGCAAATTTTCCAGAAAGTGCCAAAACGAGGACAAAATCGGGGACCTGTTTCCAATAAGAGGGCTATTCCTTTCAACTGCTTGTTACTATTGTAATCGAAAAGTAAGTTATTGAAAAACATGCTATCCCAGAGTTACAAATACATTTGTTATACTTTTGAGGATATATACTATATTCTACCCGATCACCATGTGAGTTCGAGATGAATTTTGGAGAATTATGTTTTCACTGTTATGTAGAGGTGATGCAAAACTTACTCAAGATAAAAAGTAAAAGACACAATGTGAGCTACATGTACTACAACGAATGAAACTGGAGATCGGTAATGAGAGCTTAGAAGCGCGAATAAGAATGCTTAGAGCATTTTTTCTAAATGTCGAAACATGGACCTGTCCACACGCTGACTAGTAGCTAGAGTATTATAGTACGAAAACATAAGGAACTGTTTGTAATGCCTAGTTAAGTTGAATGCAAAGCATCTGGTCACCCAATATAGGCTGCAATGTCAGTAAAAGTGTCAAACCTTGTAGTAACAGTTCGAGAAGGTCCCTCTATCATATCTTTGGTACGCATACATTGAAATGATGTATATTTTCCCTATTTCTAGCAATTATTACAAAGATTATTTAAGAGTTCTGAGACATTGCCGACCCCTGCCGCCTTAGTCGGTCGATCGATACCGATCTCCCGTGTGCTGTATGAGCGAACAGCCACATCCCGGCTGATTAATGCGTTCCATCCCTCCGTGAGAGCAGGAAAAGTGGAAAAGAGCGTAGAAAATTACCACCAATTATCCTGCCTTCGTTCGCTTTGGAACTCTTCCGTATTTCCACCCACATCGCCAGACCGGGGCGGATGAAACTCTAGCGGAGTTACTACGGAGTGCACATGTTTATAGGTTGCGGATGTCTGCATACAACATTCTTCTCCGATCGAACCGCGATAATATGCTGAATAATCACGGCTGATTCGGCTGGAGTGGAGCCGAACGCCGGGTTCGGTTCGTCGGTTTAATAACCTATTATTTGAATACTTAATTTCCATGCTCGCGCGCGCCTGCACTCTCTTGGAAGGAAACGTGTGTTACTCCGGTCTGTGTGTTCGGAACGCATTACCATAGATGTGTGCATACCCGAAGGGAAGTTTGAGAGCTTGAGAAATTGTTCCGTGTGGTAGAAAAGGAAATTTCACAGCCACAAAAATTCCTCGAAAATGCTCTTGCCTCGCGCGACCGACATCATGATCGAATTTCAGGCGAAATTTCAATGCCACAGGCGAATCATCGCGTACACGACCGGCGACAAGCGCGCGCGCACACATTTGTCAAAATACATCGCATCCTTTCTCTCTCTCTCTCTCTAGGTGACGAATGCGCGTTCTTCCTTGGATCGGTGAAAAAATGTAATTGTGCGCGAAACAGGAAAAAACCCGCGGCTCAGGCAATGCCGATGGTTAAAAATGTCTCTCACGAAAGGAAGAACGTGTGTACGGGAATTGGCGGCATTGGAGGAAAGCATTGAAGCACCGGGTGACGTTGAAGAGGAACGCGGCCGAACAGCACGACAGAGAGAAGGGAACACAAAGTTTTAAAAATAGCCTCCGCAAAAATCCAACAACCAAACGCTCGTCCCCTCCCACCAGAGAGGCCAACAGAGCAGGAACACAACACGCCAAACGAAGCGAATGATGCTGGCTGTGCCAGCAAAACACATCCCGTGCACACAAACACCAACCAGCCATCGATGCTATCCGCCGGGAAAGCTGTTAACGGCGCTCACACGCGTGATATGCGGCGCAATGTTGTTTGTTGGAGGAGCTCGAACCGTTTCAAGGTGAGATGCATCTTCAGCGGCGGCGGTGGCAAAAGGAAAATAGCTCCAATGGGAAAAACAAAACCAAAACAACCAAAAGTTGCGTTTTCGCTAAGCAAAACAACAACCAACGCAATTGGAACGCGCTGTGCCCTGTTGAAATGCGCTAAATTCCACCGGGAGTTGACATTTGCGATGCGATAACGCTTCGCGGGAAGTGTGCATCTGTCAAAAGTGGCTTCTGCTCTTGACAGTTCGAGCTGTCACAGTGATCGGTCGTGCATTTGACAGGTGTCAACATTTGATTGCTTTCTATCCAGGTGCGTGCGGATTAGTGGTGAGGAGGAGTCGAAATGATTCGATGAGATCGACTCTATCAATCGTTTGGAAGATTCGTTTATTTTAATGTTGAATGAATCGTTTTTGTTCTACATGTGCATGTGCTACATTTAAAAACAGATGCCTCCTGTCGAAAATTGATTATTTCCGTTTTGACTTATATTTTACGTCTGTTTTACGTGAAACTAGACTTCTTGGGAGTTTTTGGATACTTTTTCCAATTCTTTTTTAAGGTAGCCTATTCTTCGACTCATGAAGGAGTTGATTGTTTCGCTCTGTATGCTTCTTGAGAGAGTTAATACACTTAAGACTAATTCTGAGACTCGACTCTGTTAGGAATTGTTTCTTAAATGTCTCTTTTTGAGAGCCAATTCTTTGAAGAATCTTTTTGACAAGAGTTAGTTTCTGATGAAGTTACTATACTCTTCTATAACATGACGTTTATTTTCTGTCTAAGTTAATAGGATCAACATATATCAATAAATTCGTGGAGCTAGGAGCTGGATTTGTCAAATACGGCATGATTTTAATTTAAAATATGCCTAAAAGCATTTCTCCAGAACAAAAGCAAATTAGTCGAATTCTTCCGTTCGAACAGACATTGCGGCCTCATTCCAACCGTTTATCAGAAGGCGAACGGATCCGCCCACATTCTCTCTCGAACGGAAGACATGTTTTCGCTTCGTAGCTAGTAATATACTAAAAGTTCGATTCTACGGAAAACACTCCATTCCTTTTAAAATTCGTGTAAAAAACAACTCCCAATTCCCTGTCCCCACTAGCCTCCTCAATCTGCTCCTGCTATTTACCTTCTCTCTCGCAAATGACTTCATCCAAAAGTCACTTCTTTTACATCGATTTTTCGGAAGTTTCTGCTGCGGTTTCAAGTACAAACGGACCTCTTTTTTTGTGTGCATATTTTGCCCCACCCACTGTTTTGAAAGTAAAACCACCCTCGCTTATGTTTGCTGCTGCTGGGGGCCCTCTCGAAAGGTTCAAGCAGCAGTCAGGATGCGGCTTGAAAAAATAATTTGCAACTCATCAACAGACCCGCGAGTTCGGTGCAGAAGAAGGAGGGAGAGCTTTTTTTGCAAAGCGATGCAGGGTAGGATGGTTTTGGGATGATAAAAGAAACAACAAAGGAGTAAAAAAGATCGTTTCTCATAGTGTAGCCATCCTTGTTTTTGGGAAACCCAATTTTGAAACAAGAGGAAACAATCTCCTCTCCGATGTTCCGTAGAAAATTTCCAATGAATGTCGTAACACATCCATATCGAGCACTTTAGCAATTAGGCAAAAGTAATACCTTCCGCGATAGCAGCCCAACACACGCCATAAGGTAAGGTCGATTTATTGTCCCATCCGTGCTATTATTCCAAATTGACATGTGCGTACGCAGTCGAGACTAAGGCGGAGCATTTCGCGGAGCAATTTAAAACCAAAAAGCCACACCCATATCGTGATAGGTGGAGAAGCAGCGAACCTTCCGTATATCCGTGTGCGTGCTCCTGAGCCATACGTCATACGTCTGACGATGATGCATCATGCTTGGAGGTGTATCATTTCAAAGCTATTCCAGGCAAGTGCTTTCTCCTCCTCTTGCATGCCTTAGTCTTGAACAACCTTTCAAGTGTTCCTGCTAAAACGAATTCGCGGTGTAGTTTGCAGCTACCTTACGCCGATGTGGGAATGAAATCTTCCCCACGCGCTGGAGAACATGTCTCCATTTCCAAGACACGTCGAACGCGCCGCGATCCGTGTACGTCTCGAGGGTTATGAATTTCCTACCTTCCACGATCCTTACCGGGCGTTCGCTCACGTTCACGTGGGAACTTCGCAAACAATGAATCCCGGAACACACTCACGCGACTTCAAAACGACCCCCTACCAACCAGCAAGGAAGGATTCCTACCGGTGCAGGATCTCAGGATCGTCTCATCTCGTCAGCGCAACTCATTTACGATGCATATTTAATGAGCGCGCGTCCTAAGAGTGCTTAAGTGGGCGTAAAAGCACGGCACATCGTTCTTATCCGCTGCCAGTGTTCCAGAGCGCGTTTCACTTTCGGAAACAGAGGGGGAAAAAAAGTGCGCGACTAGTTATATCTCATTTCCACCCATCAATCGAGACAAACGAGTGGGGTGAAAATTTTGCACCCAAACCCCCCACGGAATGGGACAGGGAACCAAGTGACACAGCCTGGTGGAAAGTGGTGCACCACGTCGTCCTCCGGGGGCTCCACACACGTTCGTGCCGAAACTGATAGGGGTTGGTGTGCAGTGAGTAAATAAATTTATGAAGTCACCGCGCGCGCGCCACGCACAGGACGGTCGTACGCTTTCCTTCTTTGGTTGTAAAGGGGGGCAGGAGAGCGCGGTAAGAACGCTGCACTACAAGCGCAAACAGAACCGTCGCTGGTGAGCGCTCGTGCAGATGAAATATGCAGCCAGTGGAGAGAAGAAGGTCACACGTGCCGCTGGTTGGTACCAGCGGCAGTACGCGAGTCGAACGATAATTTCGTAAGCGAAGTTTTTTGTTGTTGTGTCAGGGGAACTCTACAAGGGATACCTATAAACATGGATATCGCTGCTCCCACCGGGAGAGCCCCCCGTCCACGTCGAATGAGACGTGGACGAAACGAGTTTAAAGCTATCAAATGAAATTGGACCTCAGTACGACTATGGGGCATACTCGCGGAGTTACATGTCTAGCAAGTCCTGGATGTTGGAGTAGTTTCTACCGTCTATCTCGGAGAAGCTGAGATAAGAATAGGAATGCTACAGTATAATTAATGCACTGGTCGTTACAGACCATCATATAGTCTATTATTCAGTGAAAAAGTCAACGGTGAAGTATATAACGAAATCTTACTAAAACTCCAAAAAAACTACAATGGTTTTTGTTTCTATAAGCATAAAAATGTTGATGAAAGTATTTAAGTACGTTTCAACGAAGAAGATTCCTTTCGCTTATATGTAGGTAGCAGTTCAAACGAGATCAGACCATAAAACTGTCCACTATTTATACGACTACGATGTGGTGGCGCCCTCTATGACCAATGATGGAACTCTGTATTGGAATTGGTGGCTATTGCGAACGGTGTACACTTGCAAGTAGCTCGCTTTATACAGCCCAGTAGAGAAGTTTAAAAAAAATCTTTAAAAGCTCTTTATATCACAATATTGTTGTTGTTAATTGAAGATATATGTCAGTTAATGGTTAGATTTCGTTTTGGCTACTAAGACTTTTGGAGTGATTCTTGAAACAATCTGAAAAAAAACTACTTATCGAAGATAACATCTTATATCGTGGATTCCTATCGGCGGCGCATTAGCACTCCCGAAGTAATACGCCTGGGAAAGTGGGTTATGGTTCATGGAAAAGAAAACAACACCCATTAGCCATCGTTCGACGGGTTTCTCTGCTTCTTTACACTGATATCAAGCGGAACTGACGTCCAAAGTGTAGTCACATTAAGAAAATGTGTTACCCAGAAGTTAGACAGACGGCAATCAATCTCGCGAGGACACGTGATCCTTATGTTTTGGGCCCGCTCCACCACCCACCAAGAAAGAAAGTTAAAAGGCGATTTCCGTAGCCTGCAAGCTACGCTTTCTTTTGGCGCTTTTTCTCAGGAGCTCCTGTGTGTAGAAATACATCGAAACGCATGTTTGCGTCGAACTTTTTCCCCGAAAATGGGCCTGCGATTTTGAATGTGGATCCCACCCGGAGAAACAGAGCCAGCGGGGCGGCTTCTTGGCCCTGAACGTAAATTCCGATTATCTCGCTTTCCGCTTTACGAGGATTGATGGTGAGGATTGTAACGACGCAGTGGTTATGCATTATTGATTTTATCATCTCCCCGCGTTCGACCGAAACTAGGAAGGCGAAAGAATGTCGCCGAAAGAAACTGAGACATCACTTTCCGGGCGTTCGTTTCCTGTGTTAAGGCACAAACGACACACGCCCGTCAGTAAAGCCGGAACTCACGAACATACACCCAGCAAACGTAAGTTCGTTCCGTAAAGTACGGGTAAAGTGAAGAAGTTCCATTTGCCCGTTTCACTCTCGCCATATGTCCCTTAGTCCTACATTCCAATATATGCCAAGAAATAAAACCAACAAAAAAAGTTCAACAGTTGATGAACTCATTTGATTGGTTTAAAAGGAAATAACATTGAACAAATTTCTTTAAAAAAACTAACAGAAATCGCAAAAAAAGAAAACAACGTTATCTTTGGAAAATTGATGGTCGTTTCCATGTGGACTGTGTATCGAACATACAACTTTCTCGGGGCGATTCGCTCGGAAGCAGCATGTTAGGTGCCCATCAATAATTCAGCCCGATGGAGTCTTTCCGATACTTCACCGTGGGACACCAACGGTGAGGGGTAAAAGCAATTTTAGGAACCTCAAGGCAAGGATCTAGCCAGAGAAAAGGTAGCATTACTTGCGAATGCACTACTTTTATTTGGTTGGGAATGTGGTGAAAAGACGTAACTAAAAGCATGGTTGGTTGAGTAGCTCCAACTCCGATTGGAACTAGAGCGAAGGCACTCCAGGATGTGAACGTAATTCTGTGAAAAAGGGGTTTTCTTTGGAATCCAATGAGGTATTGCTAGCCTTTCAATTTGTTACTTTCTTTATTTTTATTCGTTGTAAAATTGCTATAACTCCCTATTAGGAAGGTTCGTCCATTACATGTAGTTCAGTACTTGTATTACAAACAGGTTGCAGGACATAACATTCTATACATCAACAAACGGCACAAGGTATTCGCTCTTATTTGACCCACACCGACATCAACAACGCGGAACGTAGAAGATAACGATTCGTACAGAAAAGAGATTTGACAGATCACGCACTGGTACAGCCCACTAAGACATTTAGAAGCTTCATGTCCCACACAAGTAACCGCTAGACCCAAACCCCCCTTTAAAAAGCACATTTAGAAGAGACGACGGTGATAGCGTTTCCAACAGCGCGGCATGTATGTCCAAAATGGCGGATGAGTTATTCGAAGGAACAGAACAAAATGACGAACAGATCACTTACCCGGCTGGTGGACGAGCGGATCGATTTGTTGCCGGCCGAGTTGCTGTGCGAGTGCGGTTTCGGTTCCATCTGGGCGGCAGACGGCACCGGGGCGCCACTGTTGGTGATGTGATCGGCCGGCAGCGACTCCGGCACCGTCTGCAGGGTGGTTCTCATCGTGGCCGACATCGTCGCCGTCGTCGTCGTCGTGTTTGCTGCTGCTGCTGCTTACCCCGCCGCCTCGATATGGGTCTCCTTCGAACAGTGCACTAACCGATCGTTTCGCGCCCTTAGGATGGACACACAGAAACACACCAAGCCTCTGTGGGTTTTCTTCCCTGCTTCACTACCAACTTCTCACTTTCTCAAGCCGCCTGGAGCCGAACTCTCCTCTCTACGATCGGTGGTTTTATTTTGGTTGCTTCCGGATGCACTTTTCACAGATGCACAGGTGCATCTCACACAGGAACTAGCACGCACAGACAGACACACACCTGATACACTCTCTTCTATTGCTTCGGCACACACGACGCACACACGGCAACGCACTTCTCACTGCATTCCCCGCGAGAAAGCGCCCGTGAGGGGTTGAGGATGAGGAGAACACACACGACACACGGTGGGGAATCCTTTTCGCAAGGGAGCAGCAATATCCCTCACCAATTTCTACTACCGCACCTGCCTGCTGCTACTACTACTACTCTTCCACTACTACCACCTGCCACCTGTCACTAGACGTTTTCGTGCCCCTACAAACAGCGGCTCCGGCAGCCGGAAGATCGGATACTGAAACGGGCCTCAGCGACGGTGCGGTCGCTGCTGCTGCTGCTGCTGGCAGGTTGGGTTGGTGATGATGGCGGTCGTGGTGGCGATTTTCTGCTTCCTTGACTGCAGCATCAAATCGTTTTCCATTCTCACCGGACACTCACATACACACGCGCGTGCGTAGCTTGGAACCGCGGCTCCGTTTCCCTGCTCTCTTGCTGGATCTTCAGCGCGGGTACCGCATGTGATTCACTTTCCTTCACGGGGTTCACACACACACACGCGTGCGATGTTCACACCATCTTCACGGGTACCGAAAATGGAAAGAAAATAAAACGTTATTAGATAAAGTATATCGTACACAAAGGGGTTCAAGAAGGCCTCTATCATAAGCTGTCCATCTCTTTCCAACCGTACTTAAACTGTCGAACTGAATTGTAGGCTTGCTACTGTCATATAAGCCAACGCGTGTTCAAATAAGACGTCGGATGTTCACAGCTTCACTAACGATTGGAAGCAGTTTATATGCCAAAACACGTTTTAATCGATTAAAAATCCTTTCAACGGACGCGGAAGATGCAACGAAATAACAGGACGAATAGTAGACAATCACGGATAACCGTACCGTCACTATTTCTTTACTTTCGAATGTGAGTGTCTCTGATCCGGCGTCACAGAGCCATCTAGTAAGCGCCCTATGCTTCAACCGTCTCCGAATGGGGATCAAATGCCGAGCCAACGATATGAGCAGATAATACCCAATAAATCCATAACCGAGAGGGACACACGCAAGCATAACAACACCTGTTCGCAGTCACACAAGAATCAAATCCCCTCTTAAACGCGCAGTAGTAGAATCGGATTTATCGGTTTTTTTTTGTGTGTTTTCGCCCGACAATTGTCACGGAACAACGAATGGTAGAGCTTCCGATCGATTATACTGAGCACGAAGAAGCAACGGACCAAGCCCTCTCGAGGTTATAAAATCGATTACGGGCAAGCGTGTCCTGCCGGTGGGGCCCTAAATACACAATTATGGACCGGGGAGGGGTTTGTGGTCCCTTTTGTTCTCTACCACTGGACAGTGGGAAAGGAAAACGCATCCTTCTATCCTAGATCGCACACCGAGGACCGCCGGCTTCAATCGAGAAGTACGAAAACTCCCGCTTTCTCGCTTTCTCGTTCTTTGCACTGGGTACACGGGAGGTTACTGATACGGTCGTGTCGTCACATTCGTTCGGCTCGCTGTGTGTAAACGGACCGCCGCCCTCTGTTCAACCGTTCATCCTTTCGGGGGCTCGGATGTGACGCACGAGGCGCACACGCTTGCGAAATGTCGATTATGCCTGGGGCGTTTGTGTTTGTGTCCGAACTTCAGCAGAACGTGATACGGGTCTCTCTCCACTCATGCTAGCGTCCTTCTCAAATCGCTCGTTCTGCATCCTGGGGCTTGCTCGCAATTAAAAAGGATTTTCCAAACGACAACGATGATGATGACGCACGCCCCAGCCAGGCCCCGTGTATAGTCAATGTTGACGTCTGCTCTCCGGGCGAAAATTCTGTGGAGAAAGAATGTGAAGAAAACGAAATGGAATTAGTATCGGAAAGGTCAATGTTGCGCAAATGGCGTGGTTAGCAGTAGATTAGTAAGCGAACAACAAAAAACAGTAATGTTGGATGAAGGTCGACTTTTTATCCATGGACAGGCGGTTGTAGAGATGGGTGTAATAATTTCAAGTCAGTTTAAGGGTCTAGCATAACATAACGCACAACGGAGAGGGCACTCACACGTCCTATAATGCGTCTCTTCGCAAGAAACTGCGCAGAAAGACATTCGCAATATCACACATCCAAGTCGCCCCAAAGATCCATCGAAGCCCAACGATCTATATTAACACATAGCAGAGGAACGGGGTTATCTCTCGCTCGATTTTCTGTAACACCCTCATCCAGTCCAGGTATCGATTTCGTACACCGTTTGATTATCGAACCGAGACTTGATTAGCACGCACTCTTCCGGCGAGACAACTGTGAGGTTCCTGTCAGTTGTTTACCTCAAAACCATCACTTTGGACTGCTCCACGAGCCACGGCTCAAAGGCCACTTGTCCCTAGCTAACCCGACCGCATCGCACGCGTGTTCATTAACGCCACCGATAAACGTGTAGATGTCTTCGTGGGACGCTGCTGCTAACTTGTACGCACCCGACTTTCACTGACAACTCTCTTCCGCGTGGTCGACATTTTGACGCTAATTGACGTGAAAAGCCAGCTCGAAAACTCGGTACACAGTGCGCCACCCTCCGGATGGTTCTGCTCAACCACCCAGGAGCAGGCCAGATCAATATTGGGATTGCTCAATCAAGCGTCATCTAGGGTTCCACTTCAAAAGCGTTGCAAAAGCTCTTCCTTCGGTGGGGATTTGTGGACGGGAACCGCACGCAATGTGGTGCGCGCGAGGGTGACCTACACAACAGTAGGCACATCACGAAGAACGCCTCCAGATTCCTGGAAGTGCCACAATCGGTAAAATGGCACACAGAACGAACGCCGTAAGGGACGAATTTGTATGAAATTAAGGTTATTCTTTCGATCCTAAAAATATAACATGCACGCACACACACGCTTCTGTGGTAACAGCTTTTACCTTCAAAAACAACTTGACGCTCATAAGAATGCATATGGAAGAAACGCTTGAGGAGACGGACACCGAACGGGTAGGGAGGAGCCATGTTTGTAGGAAAAATTTACGCTTCCGAGAGCCTTGATTACTCGAGCGTATCTTCTGTGCTGACTGCGGACGACGAAGGACCGGAAACGCACACACACGTGCGCGCGCGAGAGTCTCTGTGTGGGTTTCGTGTGTTGATTTGGCGGTGCCGTTTTTCGTTTTCTATATATCCTTTGCCACCTTCAAGGCCACACAAACGTGTTTTAAGTCAATTTACCACCGTGGCATGACTCACAGCGGATACGAAATGTAGTAGGAAGAGGAATAAAAGTCACCGTAAAGGCGTCTTCGCGTAGCTTCAAGGAAGTGTTTATTGAGCGTGCAAGTTCGGTTGAGTTCTGATGAAAATTTCACGTGCAAACAGGATGCATACCCTTATGGAATTTATAAAAGAGGTTTCATGGAATAAGGAACAATTGCACAGCTCAAGCACGTCTAGAAACGCTTCAACTTACTTCAAAGCGTTCTCCAACAGATGGCGCCAAGCGTCCTTTAATAGAGACACGCTGAAAACGTCAGATGCCAAGTGTATAACTCGGAAGATGCGTAGATAGTGCATATCTCATGCGAATTATATGAAATTTTCCACACTTTTCTTCACCTCATCTGAATTAATGGCATCTCTGGAACCGCTTCGGAAGCAGTGAACGCAGTCAGTTCGCTGCAAACACTTCCAACGACCTTCCGGACAGCACACACACACACACAACAGCAGCAAGACAAAGGGGCACCAGAAAGGGGAGTAAAACAGTGGCAGGTGTAACACGATACCGCGATGTGCTGACGTTTGCGCTGCTTTGCGCTACCGATAATCGGGCCTCTCGGCAGGAACGGGGTGCCAACACCATACGAATAGGGGTTTGGTGGCTGCAGGAGGGAACGGTTGGCCAGTTGGCACCCAGGCAAGTGTGACCGCGTTTCAGTGTCAACGGAGCGCCCTCTGTGTTGGAGGGTTTGATGCGTGTCTTTTTTAAATGCTCTTCCTATCTCTCTCTCTTTGTAGGCGCTCCAACAGCAGCTGGAAGTTGTGTCAAGCGTAACGCTTTGTAACGCTACTCCTCTACTAACGCTAGATAGAGGAGAGAAAAAAAACCGAATGTGAGGCACTTACAGATGAGAATGCAACTGAACCGGGGCCTGAATCGAATCGAGGCCGTCTCATTTCAGTGATCACACGCAGCACCCCTCATCGGAGCTTCTTCCTACCGGGCTAGCGCTATTCTCGCCCCACAATCGACCCCACCTCGTCCTCATGCCTTGCGCGCGCACTTGTGCTCGGCACGGTAAGTATTTTTCGAGTAGCAGGATTACAACGTGGCTGCCTATATGCGCTACCAAGAGGCAACCAAGAGCCTCCTCCACCGGTGTGTGTGCGCTGTAAGTAAACTGATTGGATTACCGAGCTGGCTGCTGCTCACAAGTACGGCAACGTGCGCTCTCTTCGACAAGCCTTTCATATGCCCGGATAGGGTGGTTGCCGGATTAGTAGACAACCCTGGACGACCGCCTGGAAACGACAGATAATCCAACTCCCCCTCGCTTTCTCTGTCTCACTCTCATCACTGGCGAGCGGGGGAGGTTGACAAAAGTTCGCTCCTTCACTGCGCTGAGACGACGCGTTGCGCGGACGGAGTAATTGCATGAAAGTTCTATTAGATATAACCCTCCACCCCGTGGGGTCCCGTGCCGATCGAATGTCGATTGATTTTCCCCAGCAACGCGACGGTGTGTTTGCTTTCGGGTGGGGATGCCGTCTACACGGTTCGCTGCCCCGGTGTATGTGTAATCGAACGAACGACGGCGAGGTGAGCCAAAGTTTTCGAAGTAATTAATAATTCACCAGGATCACCAGGACCGGTGCGGTGCGGCCAATCGATTTTGCCGGCAAACACACGCGAACCGCTCCGACTTCCGAAAGTCGCAAAAGCTGCGGTGGCGGCAGCAGAAGGGAAAAATCATATCAGGAAACCGGTCGGTGATTGATTTATGATTGAAACGGACACCTTGTCGCCTTTGAAGCTAACCAAAAAACTGCCCACACTCGTTTATATTGAGTCGGATGAAGCGTTTATTAAACGGCGGTGAGATACACTGTCAGATTTTTGCGAGCAACACTTACGAAGGATTGATTAAACTGTGACGTAAAAATACTTTGTTCAGCTCAGTTCATTTCATGAAGAAATTGAAGTGTTTTCATGACCTATTCATCGGCAATTCAAGTTGGAAATGGAGTGTTTGACCCAGCAATTAGCAGCGCATTTGGCATCTGTCAAAATCTTACCTTGTGGTTCTAACACCCGAGAGCCATTGTTTTGACAGATCGCCAAGAAAAACAAACGGATCAGGTTAACTGTTACTGTTTTCTGTTGGTTTTGTAATTTCAACAGTTTGGTTTGTAAAATTGATAACAACAACCTCTTTTCCGTTGTTAATCATTTATCTTACCCTAGCTATTAGATATTGGATGAAGCATTCGTAACGCCATTAAAGGTATCACAAATCTACGATTGAAGCACGAAAACGCTCTGTATCACCAACGTCCAAACCCTCTACACAGATTTAACGTGTGGGTTGTCCCCTTAAACTCAACAGCAGAAGTAAAAAAAACAACAACAATAACAACTCTGTCGAAAGTGGGAATGGGAAAGGCTGCAGAAACACGTTTTCCAGCTATGAGACGCGTTGGACGCATATCGTCCAACTTGACAGCTTTGACTTCCAAGTCTGAAGTCTGAACAGGCTAATTAACGGCCGCCACGATGATGCCCTCCCGCCACGTCCGGATTGTGTCCGGACACCGTATCACCGTGCAGTCGGAAAATGCAACGTGGCGCACACGTGCTTCGGCCATTGTGTTCGGCTTACTCCGATGTCCGTAAAACGGGGATTTTAAAAAGCGACTGCAACGTTCTGCAGCGAACGAAAGTATGACTCGTTCGCTCGTTTCCACGTCCGTCGGGGGCTGAGAGTGGCCACCACCGTGCCTGACATCGGCCTTCATATGTGTTCCAGACTGCACGACGGCTGTTGTGATTGTGAACGCGTAGAGAGAGGAGCCGAAGATTGGGCAGACGGGCAAAAAAAAAACGAAAGAGGGTCCTCTCCCCCCGAACTGGAATTGGATTTAAAGCCGAAGTTCGTTGCGACTCCGCGGCGAGTGGATGTGGATGAGTCAGCATTCGCAATCTGTCGCGGTCGAGAGCGCCGCGTATCGCCCGTTGGGTTTCGGATTTTTCACTACTTCTTCTTCCGTCTAAGACTCGTCCGTCGTCAAATCATCAAACCATCGCTCCCTCCTTCCTCGGGGGAGAAATTGACAGTCGGGTGCCGCGCGCGTTCGACGATCCCGGAGACTCCATTGCCGTATGACAGCGTTTTGATGGATTGATGTCTACACGACTTCCTCCGTTTGGGATTTGTGGGGTGCGCTGTTGCCGTACAACCCCTCCATGGGTTCGCGTCACACAGGCGGAGATGGAGTTTGTGATTAGTTCAGTTAACTTCTCTTTGCCGAACGTGTTCCATTGACCCGGCGAAGTGGACTGCGAAGTAGGGGCGAGAGTGTCCGTAGATCTCCAACTCCACTTCGAACGGGAGAAGATCTAAACATCTGCAGAGGAAGATTTTTTCCGGTGCTCGGTTAGATTCTGCTCGGTGTGCCAAACTCGAGAAGCAGTTGAATTGGCAATAAGAAAAACACAATGTGCCAGTAGCAGCCAAGTATGCGGAGGGTGGCGGCGCGCAGAGATTCACATGCTTCCGATTTATCCGCAATGGCGTTGGAGAGAAAGACGCCATTAAAGACAAGCGCGAAGCAGGAAGCGCAATATCAGTTGAGTGTCTCTCTCTTCTTGGATGAAGAAATCGGAGCGAGTTTTTTCCTTCCTCCACTGTGAGTTCTTGTGGGAGAAACAAACATTCGTTTTTTTTTATCACCGTCTCGATAAATATGCGGTGATTTCTTCAAGGACACAGCGGAAGAAACATGTCAGCAATTGGCATTAAACTAGCCTTTTTCCTGTCTAGCCTAGTGCCACGAGCTATTCGGAAGGGGAAATTTTAATTAGTGAAATTCGCCCCTCACTCACTGTTTCCACTACCCCCATCGAGTGGCATACAGAATTTATGGGGTCACTCCAACGACGACCGATGGCCGTGAGCTGCTGCTGCTGCTGCCGCTGCCAGTCGTGCCAGAATGCCTCGAGCTAGTTTTGCAGCTTTGCGGCATTCCACGCCCGGTTTTATGTGAGCCAAACCGCACAACAAAACAGTCGCCGCCAAGTCACGACCACATCATCGACGACGGTGTAGCCAAATACAACAGTCTTTAACAACAAAAAAAAAACACACACGCTAGACACATGCGATGTTCACTAAAGGGAGGGGTCCACACATACACACACCCGGCAGATAAGAATGAATACGGTATAGAATAAAACAAGACAGCAACAAAACAAAGCATTCCGGTCGTGCTAGGGCGCTAATTAACTATGGAACATAATCGTTTAGCACATTTTTCGCAACACAATGCGCGATTAATCGCCGCGCTACGTATCACACAAACGTCAACCTATTAACCCATTGACCTCCGCGGTGTGGTTTAGAACCGGTTTGCGCTGCGGTTCGGTTTGATTTCCTCCAATTTCGCGCAACGTTCAAGCGTGCAACCACAGTGTTATAGGGGGCAGCGTCACCACCACCACATGGTTGCAAGCAATGTGACTAATTTGTATGACGTTGCTTCCTTCGTGGGGAATTCTTCATACAGGTTCTGGAATTTACACCGATCGCATTCCATTTTGGAGCATGGGTTTGAGCGCGAGACAAGAACGACTGATCGGATCGGTAGCAGATGCCAAGCGGTGCTGTTCTGTTTCGGCTATATTTTGCTACTCCTATGTTCGCGTACTGACTCAATATCTCCACCGTTGCTTGAATGGTTGGCACATGTTCATGAATAGGAACGTAATTTGCAAAATCGCACATTCCTATTCACGGGCGGAATTCAGTGTTAAAATGAAAGATCTCTTACATATTTTTATGAACATAGATGTTGTGACAAGGGACACTAGTCCATCCTGATTCGTATGATTAGCTTTTTGTGATAACCTAGTTAATTCTAGTTAGATCCTTAATGTTGTTCATATATTCCAAGTTTTTGTCCAGTTCCTAGTTCTGTTCCTAGTCTTAGACCTGGTCTTGTACCTAGTGCTGGTTTTAGTTGTGGTTCTTATCCTGGTTCTAGTCCTTTTCTTAGTCCTGTTCCTAGTTATGGTCCTATTCATGTTCCTATTCATGTTTCTAGTCTTGTTCCTAAACCTAGCGATGTTCCTAGTCTAGTTCCTAATTCTGTTCGCGATGTTCCTAGTCTTGTTCTTAATCCTAATTTTAGATCTGGTTCTAGCGCTGGTCCTAGACCCTAGACTTAATTCTAGTTTTGGTATTGGTCTTAGTTCTAGTCTTGGTCCTAGTCTTAGTTCTAGGCTTGATCCTAGTCTTAGTCTTATTGCTGCTTCTAATCCTGGTCCTAATTCTTGGCCCCGGAATATTTGAAACATATTCTTCACGAACACGATATATTAAAAGATATAAAGATCCTCCAAGTAACAGAAAACCTACCAAAGATAACTCGCATAAAACCGAAGACCTTGAAAGAAAAGGACGAACTGGCACATACAACACTCTTACCGGCGTACAATTCCGACATTGGCATTGCGCGCTCCACTTGCGAAGCCAGAAGTTTATGGCATCGAAAGCCATAAAACAATTTCAACGAACGAAGCACGACGGCATCCCCCGAACGAGGGCACCTCAACGGTTTTCACGTGAGGCACGGAATAAACGATTTACTGCCGCGGTTGGTCGGCCGAGTGCCGGACCATCCGCCAGGCATTCGGGCGAAAATGAAGCAACGCGTGAAGCCATTAAGATGTCCGGAGCCACCCTCACACCGGAATATCATTGCCACTGACCCATCTTGGCACCAGCAGATGGGCCAGAGATGAAGGAAGCGATGTGCTGCTGCATGTTACCGTACACGGCAGAAACAACAGCAACAAAACAAAAGCCTTCCCGTTTATACCGTAGTACCTGACCCGTGCCGCATCAGCACACGCTCAGGAGAGGAGGTTCGCGAAAGCTTATCCGATTTTGGTTTTCTGTGTGTGTGTGTGTGTGTGTGTGCCACTGTTCCATTTTAATGTGTTTTTGTTTTCGCGACTCATCTCCGTCGTGCGCACCACTCGTGGAAGTGCAAAATGGAACGGAAGTGGATCCGTTAGTTGGACGAACAAGGGGAAAAAAGACACGCTACTGATAGCTCCGGGGGGCCGTCTCTGCTGATGTGGGAGTGATTGCAGTGAGGAAGGTCACGGCATTGCAATATCAACGGTCAGTCAAGTGTACTTTCCCGCAAGTTCCCGAGCCCAACAACGGGAACGTTGGGAAGCAGCAATTGGGATCCACCTCCAGAAATGAAGACGTGTCTTGTTTTAAATTACTACCGGATAATCTCCACGGCATGATTGTACTAGATGAACAGGTAGTCATTGTGTGTACAGTGTCTTCCATTTTCCTGCACCTAACTAGACTTCGAACGCCCTCTCTAGGACCAGCAACAGCAGCAAATGGTCTAACCCAGAAATGGTCTAACTCTTCTTCAAGGTCACGATATTCTGCTCGTTCGCATTTCCATTTGAGGGGAGCAAAACCACGTGCGGTAAAATGAAAACGAACGCGGCGCGTGTGTCTCCATCGATTAAAACTGTGAAACCCCTTCTCTACAATGACCTACCCAAAAAAAAACATAAAACCGTCCCCCTTATCGGGGAGAAGCCCTCCAAATTTTGTGTTGCTTCCACCAAACACCCAGCCCTTACTCTTATCCGGTTCTCCGGTGAGTTTTACTATCGTACAATGACCTTTGCCCCGCTCGTGACACATTGTTGCACGTGAAACACACAGTGAAACACGCAGGGAGGTCAGAAAGAGTAATTATGCTCCTGTTGATCTGCTTTGCACACGACACACACACACACGTGTGTTCCACTTCTTCGAAAATGGTCGGAAAAGCTCAAAGGCGCCGGCACGGTCGGGTTGGCCTCGATTTCGACTGGCCTCTCGCTCGGAGCCTTCCTCAAAACCCAATAGTACGGGGGACTCGCTCATCACACGAAAAGACAGAGAGGGAGCAGAGCGAAACAATCACTTCCCAGTACTACTTGGCCGGTCCTTCGCGACAATATCAAAATCTTTCTTCCCGCCGGTGGCGCTGGACGAGAGGAAAAACTCTTCCGGTATTTTTTTTTTGTTTTACACACACAGCAGCGTCTAATGGCTGCGGCGTGATGATGAACGTTGTTTTTTTTTCTGCCTCCCTTTAGCTGTGCGCACTTGCAGCGAGCGGAAGGAAATAAGGTCGCCGGAATCGATTGGTGATGCGAGGGTACCGAGAGGTCACTGATGAACGCTCCAACTCGAGATGAGCTGCAGTGTGCGTGTGTGTGTGTTTACTATTGCTACTTTGCGGGGACGCATACTTCTTCCTCCAAAGCCATCGCCAGAGTCTGATAAGCCTCCCTCGGGGCTGGGTGGCGCGCGATTGGAAAAGCATAGGAAACGGAAGAAGGGCAGCGCACACAGACAGCCAGACAAAAACAGACCTCATTTCAGACCGCGCACGTGTATCGACTGCGCCACAGGGTTCGATAATTAATCGATCGTGAACGTGGAAGCGTCGGATACAATATGATTGTTTGATTGCTTTGCTCGGAGGACTTTCCTTGCGTTTGGTTTGATTTCTCGCTGCGACAGCGATTTGATGATGTTGCCTTTCTTTCAACAGCGCCACAATTATTTGTCAGAAATGTCAAATTTTGTGACATATTTCTTGGGAAAAACATTATTCCATTACTAGAAGCCATTTGCCTGTACTAGAAGAAGGATTATTGTGCGGATGAAATCCGGTTCGAAGGACCAAAATACATTAGTCGCGATTTTATCGCCCCAAACCGAATCGCAAACGGGCGAGACTGAAAACACGCTGCTTACGCAACTCCGGAGTCCGACCCCACCGAGAAATTGTGCTTCTGCTCCACCACGACCACGACAACTTTCACATTCGCCCGGGCTCCCCGGTGGTAGGTAAACAAACACGCGGCGTACCGGTTATCGTAATTAATAAGTGTTAGAGTAGCAATTGATATACATGGTTTGAAAGGTTATGTTTTCAGCATTATGCCGAAAAA
>KZ070802.1:129793-149252 GCA_002091845.1 Anopheles cracens
TAGAGCTGACAATAAAAAAGCATGTCCAGGATCGGGAGATGCATCCTAGCGAGACAAAACAATAAATTGAATACGAAGGGACTGTCAAAATGTGCATTCACGAGGGACTTTTCATCTCCAGGAGGTACTATGATAGTTCCACTGTACTTTCAAACAATATCACCATGGAAACTGATCCGAAAATTCATTTGCATGAAGTCTGTGGATATCATACACATCGTATAATACGATAGACGTATTCAACGCCCAAGCGTTCAATGTTGGTTGTTTGCAATATCTCTCAAATTGTACAAATCATGAGCGTAAATAGGCAGAAAAAACACACACCCAATCCAAATGGGAACCCAATCAAAACCGCATTCGTAATCGAAACGTATTCGAACTAGCATTGCCCAATGCAACCTTTTTACTTATTGTTATTATTATTATACGATGAAAAAGTTTTTCTAACTTTACATGAGTACTTTTTTGGGTTTCGTTTAATTTAAACAACTTTGTCTTTTAATTTGCTTGTAATAAAGTTCTAAAAACCATCACAAAGTTACCGGTTGTAGCTGAACGAGGTTGCGCGCTCGCACACAATGTTGAAAAGGCCACACAATTTCTTTGGCAAACAACAAAACGAATTCTTTCTCTAACGTCCCCGGGATCATCATCACAACACAAACACGCTGCTGCTGTTGCTGCTCACGCGAAACGCGACGGGAAGCGCCACCACCGTAGCGGTACGATGTATTTACGTCATCCCGTAGCGTCATCGTAGTCGCCTGGTCCGGTGTGTATCGGACGTTGTCATGTGCGGCACAGCCTTTTCCACGGAGGTTCGAGGGTGGGTTGGAAAAATCGAATCAACCATCCTAGCAAACATAGTTAGCAGCAGCAGCAGCAGCGGAGAGTACAATGTATTGGTGTTGGTGTCCGTGTGCGAAAAAGCAGTGGAAAAGAGAGGCTATGCTGCTGCGGTGGCGGCGGCGCCTGTAGAGTAGAGTGTGTTAACGTGATCATTTTATTCGGTAACGCCGAACGGAAACGCATCAATGCTCTCCACGAGCAGCTCATTTTGCTCTTCTTCTCGGCGGTCCGGCGCACTTGCTCTCTCCACACACCAGCGCGAAACCAGCGGTGCCTGAGCCAGGCATGAAAACGCTGAGTTTCGCGCTGACGTCAAAGGAGAAAATAGCGTCGTAAAATAAACTCACCAACCGAGTGCTCTGGTGCGGTGGTGGGAAGGAAAACAATACCACCACACAGAGGAGGCACATGGCACATACACACACACATACGACGAGATTATTCGTTGGGAAAAGCCAACCGCTCGCGGGAAGAGAGCAGCCACCCGAAAAGATGTTGACGAGGACCGATGCGTTTTCTAACCCACTGTTCTGCACCGAGCACTGCTATTTGCGTACTGCAGAGGGAACCGAAAACACGGCTTCTCTTCGGTTTGCATACGTGTTCTTATCCTCCCGCATCGGGCGAGGATGCGAGCAATATCCTCCCAACCTAAGCATCTGTGGGAAGTTCTTCGTTTTTAGGAAGAGAGAATGAGCAATTGGCAGAGACATTGCCGGGTTTTTTTGGACGGCCAAACATCGTAATAACACTAAAACGAGCTGAATTGTATTGCCTCGGAACGGAACCCGGAAACGAGGCAATGCAATTGGCTGGGACTTTGTGAGTGTAGCGTGTGAGCGACTAATTAATGATGGGATGTGCGGTGGGATATCTCACTTTCAAACAATTTCTTCACAGTGACTTGACATCTCTCCAACGGACTCCAACGCCACCCAACGCGTCTGTTACCAGTTGGCATAATTGGGGACATAAACGGGGCCAACCGTAAAAAACAATGAGTCAGAGAGATTCTGACGCCATTACGTATGGGTTACTATGAGATCGAATCGATTTTTGGGACATTTCAATATGTTTGTAACAAAAGAGGACATTTGTAGTGAAAACTCTATTATGAGGAAGAAGTTGCTACCAAATTGGTATGTTAATTTTCAACGATCACCTACCAAATAATTTATTATTTGGTCCTTCGAACCGGATCTGAAACAAATGTTGGTCCTTTGAACCAGATTTATCTCTCTCTCTCTCTCTCTCTCTTTCTGAGCTATCTCATATGTTACATTTCCCACTGTTAAGATGTAATTGCTGAAGGTGCAACACTTGGATGCTTCTTAGCTCGGTGGCTTTGCTCCACTGCATCCATTACAGCCAAATACACACACACACACATATGCAAGGGCTGTGCTCACAGCACACACACACAAACGCACAAAGGAACAGTAAAACATTCAATTTAGCCAGGTAAAAGGCAATCTCGTGCTGTATTGCTCACTTCTCGACAAAAGCGAAGCTGTCCCCGACGTGTTTACTTTCTATTCTTCTTCTTCTCGTTGTATCCAGTTGTATTACGCGGAGTGCTGCTAATCCGTGTGCTCCACTATCGATCCGGCAGGGAGCAAAAATCGGCCAGGCACAAGCGACAAAAACAGGGACCTTTCGCCTGTAGTCCGTTCTCGATGACGACACAGCCAGCAGCGAGCGAGCGCCGCCGTGTCGTGGTGAGTGAGGCTTGTTGAGCTGTCAAAAGCTGCTCACGCTCACTCGCTCGCTCTCACTATTGTTGCTAGTGACATCTGCCGTCGTCGGTACGGGGCCATTATCATCGTGTGTTGCTGTTTTGCTAATTTTATACATTTTACGGGGCCCTTTATGCTGGACAGGCGTTCACCTGGCGCGAGTGCGCGCGTGTGTGCGTGTTGAGGAAAGTATGCTCCATGATCGCTCTCGCTCCCCGTATCATGCGTATGTTTTCTTCACTATCAAAGTGAATCGAATGTGTGCAAAGGCGACTGCTACATCACACCAACACAGACTCAGCCCGGGTTCACCGCTGCAGTTATTTTGAGCAAAGCGAACTTACACGTACTGCCTCTTGAGCGGGGACACAAACCGATCGCCAAATAAGACGAAGAAGAGGAGCTGTCAAACAGCTGTCAAAAACTGTCAAAAAAGTCGAAAAGTTTCGAGCACGGGCCAACCGGCCTCCACGGTGAGTGATGGCGAGAGCGACCAAAGAGCGAGCGGACGCGAAGAAGCGAGACGGAAGAGGATGAACTCGCGAACAAATGACCACAGGAAATCGCTGGCACCTCAATTGCAGCATCTTGCGCACACCAGGCCGATCGCAACAAAATTGTCTAATTTTATTCCCGTTTAACTAATTTCCGATTTGTGCGGGCATTTTAAGCATAAACAATCGTGGCAACACTTTTCAGTGTTATGTACAGCGTTTTTAAAATACGCAAAATACGAAACAAGCTGAAGCGAGACGATTCCTCGCTGTTGATGAGAAGCACCCAATTTTAGACTTCTTCGATTCTCATTTCCCATAGTTCACCTGCCCGCGGATGAATTTTGTTGTGAAGAAGAAGAAGAGAAAAACACCAAAACAAAAATAAAAATCTGTCAAACCGTTCGAGCAGTTTCGAGTTCGGATCACCTGGCCTCCACTGTATCCACGGGCCGAGGGCGACCAAAGAGTGGACACGGAAGAAAGAGCGAGATGTAAATAGGGCAACTCAATTGGGGGAGCGAGATGGACAAAGAGAAAACCGCCGCTGCCGGGAGAGGAAATGGCGACCGCACTATAGCACAACTACTAGAATAGGTCAACTTTTTAAAATATTGCGGGGAGACCTGTTCGAGCTCTTTTTTGTTCCAGCAGTTGTCTCGCTAGAAGATCTCGCTGGCAGAAAAAACCGAGGAAACGGTAAAATGAGTAAATAACAATAGAAATTTATGAATTCTTGGTAGCGACCCAAATAGATCCCCCCCATACCAATTTGATCTTTGATCCTTCAACTTGTTCCCATACCAAATAGATTCCTACATGATTTTTTTACCAACGAGAGCGAACCAGTTCATTCAGTAAAAGGAACTGAACGTCGCACGACGAATCGTTCGTATTTTAAAGCAACCAGAAGCTGTTAAGAGATGTACAAATACTATTATTTAACAAAAAAAGATTAAAAATTAAAGTTTTTACAGTTATACTAGCACACGCACACAAAATACCCGATTTTCCTTCAGCTTTCTGGCTCCCGAAAACAGGCAGCATCAACTTTCTGCCAGCGAAAGAAACACGTCCCCTTTTTCTATTTCCACGCACACGGGATGAAAAAAGGGTTTTTCACGGGGCAAACAGAGTGCGCGTCCACCACACGGTGCGCTTGGGTAGCGGAAAACGCGAATTTTATTGGCCAAACACGGTACAACGCGAGCTACTCACTACGCACGAACCAGGTGTACACGTTCAACACACTTTTGCACCAGTTTTCATCGGTGAAAATGGAAAATGCAGTTATTTTGAGCAAAGCGAACTTACACGTACTGCCTCTTGAGCGGGGACACAAACCGATCGCCAAATAAGACGAAGAAGAGGAGCTGTCAAACAGCTGTCAAAAACTGTCAAAAAAGTCGAAAAGTTTCGAGCACGGGCCAACCGGCGACTGAGTTGTTTGCGAATATCTTTGTAGGTGCAACATTTGTTCGATGGTATACGGAAGAGTGTGTTGTACTGGGGGTGGAAGATGGAAGCTTCCCGGTTTCCGTGCTGGATGAGGTGGAAAAGCAAGTTGATGTTGGCACATAAGAAGAAACGATGCGGCTTTTGCGTTTGAGAGGGAATACTTTTACCGATTAACGTCATAATTTTGAGGTTCAAACAAATAACGTACCAGTTTGTATATGGAGTTATATGGAAAATTGATTTGCATTAGGCAATATTCCATCCAATTTCCGTGCGGAATTTTTATTTACCCACTGTGTCATGAGACCATTATGAAAACAAAATCCAAGTGACAGTTTTATATGGAGAACCCCCATTTGCGTTGCGTGGATGTGTCGCGAAGCGAGAAACGGTAGAAAAAAAAACCGCCCATGTGTGGCGTGTTAAAATCAACGCACCCAGCTGTACAAAAGAGGTCATCATCATGCTTCCACCCGTCCACCCGCACACACATGCTCTGTGTCACGATAGATTTCTGTTCCCGAAACGATCCCCATCCACAGGAGGATAAGCTCTCCCTCCCATGTGCGTTCGAGATCTTCCCACGCACCTCTTTTTACATCACGATGGCAAATCGTGTGAGAAACCAGAGGTATACATTTGAACTCGCCTCTGGGTCCCCTGAGGTCTGTGCCTCCTAATCGGCTCTAATAACGGAGAATGGATGAAGGGCTTTTAAATACACAATATATACTAATTTATCTTTATTTGTTTTACTTATATCATACATTCAGGGTTCATTTGTAGGGCGCATGTTAACATTGTTTTTCTCTAGAAGAAAGCTTCCATGTGTTTTAAATGTGCTCATCAAAGATACTTACAAACACCGAAGCAATAGAAGTTGTTTAACCGTATGTCCTACCGGGATATTGTGTCAAGCACATAAGGCGAATGTAGCAGCTGCTCACGGCCCGGCGTGTTTGTTGCATCACGCGTTTTTCAACACATTGCATCCTCGAATCTCTCCCGGTGTGGTTCAAAATTCCCACCCCCTCAAAATACAGTCCCTATCCCGACCTACATTCAGAAACCGTGTTCCGAACTGTCGCAATTCTTCGGTTGTAGTGGGGAATGGCGCTGTCGAGTTTATAATTAGACAGCTTTTCGCTGTAATGTTTCATTGAACATTTTACACTGAAAATGGATTTAAAATTGCAGCAATATACGATATTGACTAAGATATTGAATAAATGAATGTGTTTCGGATTTTATAAACAAAAATATACGATAAAGAGATACAGGAAAATCCTTCTCACAACAACAAAAAAAAACATAATTAGAATCTAATGTAAAACGAACATAAAGAAATATAAATATTCCATGTGTTTTTGTTGTTGTTTTTTTTTCGAACAAAACCTAACACACCTTATGCCATAAAACATGATTAGAACCGAAAAAGCGGGTGCTTCTCGCCCGTGTGTGAGAGTTAAGGAGGGGCAGTGTGTGTTAATAAATTTTCATCCATCATATTACCGCGCGTACACGTGTGGGGTTGAGGCATGATGTGTGCCACAAGAGCGAAAAGGAAGAGAAAAAAGAAAACGGCCCTTCCGGTGGGCCTTTGGTAAGCAACAAGCACCTCTTCCATCGGCACAACAGTGTACACACATCATCCCTTCCCTTATGCTAGAGTGCTGGGGTGTGTGTGTGTGTTTATCCTCTTTTCCTCCCGGTGACTCCCAGGGTAGCCACTTTTTTTTCTCGGCGTGTGTGTGTGTGTATGTTTGCTTCTCCAATTGACCGTTCTCCGCGTGCCAAAGAACATCTCTCCCCCGAAAGCGATGGTCAGAAGAAACGTAACCGATAAAAGCCACATACGCGAGGCGAGGAAAACACACGGTGGTTGGTGGTTGTTGCCAGCGGTTACGGTTGATCGCATAGACCGCGGCCCCACCCGGCTGTGCCCCTTCGGAAAAGAACGTTTTACGCCTTTCTAATGCTTCTTCGACCGGTCGGGGCGGTATGTTGTGGTACGCTTTCTACCACGCGGCTTCCTTATTCTTGATGGGTTTGGGTTGGAACTTGGGTTGGGGCGCAGTTGTTACCGCCGTGTGTGTTGCAAGTGGCTATCTCTTCCGTTTGCTATTGTGTCTTCTGCTTGCCCGCTGATCAGCAAGACGTACGCGTGATGAAGCAACGCGAAAGAAGACAACGGAAAAGAAACGTCTAACGGACACACTGCGATGGAAGAAACACTAGGGAGAGAGAAAAAAAACGAGCGTACGAAATCGCTACTCGATGCCCAATGATAAACGCAATATTGAGAGGAAACTTTGTTTTTTTTTTTGTTTCTTTTGGGCATAGAGAGATGGCAGCCGAAACGCCAAAAATTTGAAAACCCAAAACCATCGCTTTGTTCTATCTCTTCCGTTGGTTGGCCTATGCTTCCGTTCTTTGCCTTTATGCTTTGTTTCGGTATGTTCGGTGGGATGTTCATAAACGTATGCTAATGTTTGAGGGGTCATTTGAACATTTTCCTATTGTCATATACACACTGTTGCGAGGTGTATCGAAGAATATCAGCAACATTTGCTTTGAGCGTGCCAGTGGAGGTAAGCTCAGAATTTTGTTACAATTACTCGTATTTTTTGTGTATATAAATATATTTTTGTATACATTCTTCAACGACTGCCACTTGTTGAATCTGCTAGCTACATTATAACGTGCAACCCGCTGCCACATACAACTATATAATACTGTAAAACAACGCTAGTCCTTCATCTACCTAAACCACATAAAATGTTACGAAATAATATTAGAAATTTCCTGCAAACGAGTGTAGGAAGTAAATATAACTCACAATAAAGAATTTGTGAGTTATTTCTCCTCATAGAACCCCCAAAGAATTGTTGTGGGTTCCGTTGCTGATTTGCATTTGCTGGCGGTAAATGTTTCAATGCCAATCCGGCTCGAAGGACCAAAATGTTAGAGTTGTGAAAATAGTTAAATAATTGATAGGTTATTAAGTAGGTTATTGTAACTGATTTCTAAAGTATGTTTATTTCTCATGCTTTTGATTAGTTTTATTACGACTTGCTGTTTTTTTTTAACTAAAGAATCTTAGAATAGAACTCCTCAGTAAAAAATTTCCAGTAGTAGAGGATAAATCAGTTGTTTTTGTGTTGAAAAATCACTGTTCCACCACAGGTCAACTGATATCTTTCAGTGAAATCGTTTGCGATTCGTTTTGAATATTTATTATCACTTCTTGTGCTTAAGTACAATTTACAATAGCGTTACAATAGAGTTTTAAATCCGGTTCAAAGGATAAACATTTGTTTCAGATCCGGTTCGAAGGACCAAATAATAGATTATTTGGTAGGTGATCGTTGAAAATTAACATACCAATTTGGTAGCAACTTCTTCCTCATAATAGAGTTTTCACTACAAATGTCCTCTTTTGTTACAAACATATTGAAATGTCCCAAAAATCGATTCGATCTCATAGTAACCCATACGTAATGGCGTCAGAATCTCTCTGACTCATTGTTTTTTACGGTTGGCCCCGTTTATGTCCCCAATTATGCCAACTGGTAACAGACGCGTTGGGTGGCGTTGGAGTCCGTTGGAGAGATGTCAAGTCACTGTGAAGAAGGTAAGCTCAGAATTTTGTTACAATTACTCGTATTTTTTGTGTATATAAATATATTTTTGTATACATTCTTCAACGACTGCCACTTGTTGAATCTGCTAGCTACATTATAACGTGCAACCCGCTGCCACATACAACTATATAATACTGTAAAACAACGCTAGTCCTTCATCTACCTAAACCACATAAAATGTTACGAAATAATATTAGAAATTTCCTGCAAACGAGTGTAGGAAGTAAATATAACTCACAATAAAGAATTTGTGAGTTATTTCTCCTCATAGAACCCCCAAAGAATTGTTGTGGGTTCCGTTGCTGATTTGCATTTGCTGGCGGTAAATGTTTCAATGCCAATCCGGCTCGAAGGACCAAAATGTTAGAGTTGTGAAAATAGTTAAATAATTGATAGGTTATTAAGTAGGTTATTGTAACTGATTTCTAAAGTATGTTTATTTCTCATGCTTTTGATTAGTTTTATTACGACTTGCTGTTTTTTTTTAAGGATGGTTGATTCGATTTTTCCAACCCACCTTCGAACCTCCGTGGAAAAGGCTGTGCCGCACATGACAACGTCCGATACACACCGGACCAGGCGACTACGATGACGCTACGGGATGACGTAAATACATCGTACCGCTACGGTGGTGGCGCTTCCCGTCGCGTTTCGCGTGAGCAGCAACAGCAGCAGCGTGTTTGTGTTGTGATGATGATCCCGGGGACGTTAGAGAAAGAATTCGTTTTGTTGTTTGCCAAAGAAATTGTGTGGCCTTTTCAACATTGTGTGCGAGCGCGCAACCTCGTTCAGCTACAACCGGTAACTTTGTGATGGTTAAAGAGCAAGCCGACATTGTTGACAGCCAAGTGGGCGTTTGCTTGAAATGGTCTCTGTCACGTGGGTTGTAACTTTTGTGATGGAATATTGGTAGATTAATTATTTTGGCCCTTCGAACCGGATTCGGTACAAAAGTGATGCGACATTTCTTATTTTTTGCGTAGCTTTTCTTCTTCGAACAAATCTGAACAATATCAGAAGTGATAGAATTTCACAACTTCACAAAATCGCCAAAAATCGGTGAGTTTGGTCCTTCGAGCCGGATTATACTTGAAAAACATTTCTTCGGCTCGAGACATCAAGGGCAGTGGCATGTTATGAATCAGTAGGAAATGAAATTGAAGTAAAGTTTGTATTAATTCCATTTTATCTACATTCTACGATTATTACAAGGCATGTTGCTGTCGACAGTCGAAGTCTAAAGTATGACGAAAGTAAGCCTCTGAAGATGGAGATCAATATAGAGGACAACACCCGAAGAACGACATAGGAAGATGCAACCTTTTTTTATAAAAACAAAAAGGAAGAAGAAAAATATGATACATGAGAAAAAGAAAAGAAACGAAGAAGTAAAAAAGATCAAGGAGAAGAAGAAAACATAAGAATAAGAATAATAATAAAAATAATAATAATAATAAAAATAAGAATAATAATAAAAATAAGAATAAGAAGAAGAATATGAAGAAAGGGATAAGAAGAAATATGCGAACAAAAAATATGTTTGAAATTAACTTGTTGATCTTTCAGACTGAATTTGGTCCTTCGAACCGGATTTCATCCGCACAATAATCCTTCTTCTAGTACAGGCAAATGGCTTCTAGTAATGGAATAATGTCAAAGAAATTGTGTGGCCTTTTCAACATTGTGTGCGAGCGCGCAACCTCGTTCAGCTACAACCGGTAACTTTGTGATGGTTAAAGAGCAAGCCGACATTGTTGACAGCCAAGTGGGCGTTTGCTTGAAATGGTCTCTGTCACGTGGGTTGTAACTTTTGTGATGGAATATTGGTAGATTAATTATTTTGGCCCTTCGAACCGGATTCGGTACAAAAGTGATGCGACATTTCTTATTTTTTGCGTAGCTTTTCTTCTTCGAACAAATCTGAACAATATCAGAAGTAAAAAAATAAACATAAAAAATAAACTAAAGTAACTTTGTAAGAATATGATTGAAACAAATACGTTTATTACTTCGGTGTTTACCTTACCTGTCAGCTGCCTATTGCATATTTTTATATTACTTTCAATCATAATGCCATTGCGTCCCGTCATCACATTCGAGATAGAAAAAAGCCGTTAGTATGGTTAAATAAATATGTAGCAAATGGTTACATTTACTTTATGTTCGATATGGTAAACTTAGTAGTAGTAATAAATGGCCTTTTTCTTGCTATTTGTTTTATGATTGGCTTCATCGTATGAAATCTCATCGAGATCGTACGGTCTGGTCTTCTTGACGCTTCAACCCATTTTCAAGCATTCTCCTGGTTCATAACATCTGAAAAAAAGTATTATCAATATAACTACTTTTATTCCAAACCACCAAAGTTACTACCTATCGCATGTCGACACTCGGCCGCACACAACACGTAGTCGATCAGCTCAATCTGCGGCCGGTTCAGCTCTACCACCATTCGCAGCAGTCGGCACAAGATGCGATTGTTGATGTTGAAACCGGACGAACGGAGAGCCTGACACAACTCACGCCTGTCCAACGTCCCACTGCCGTCGGTATCGTACAACCGGAAGACCGTTTCCCACTGATACACGTCCCGTGCGACGGTTCGGAACTGTTCATAGCCGATCGTTTCCTGCCCGTCGGCGATCCGACTCATCAGCAATCTTACAATTCTTTCCAGCTCCTCCTTCTGCCGGTGGTTTTGGCTTTCCACTGTGTGCTCTTCGACACGTCGAGTCTTGTTCCTGTTGGATCGCATCCAAAAACAGGCGCAAAGTTGCAGTACGCATGAGTAAAACTTCCTCAGCGGTGAAGTGCCAGACCGTTTGTGCGCTTGTCCAGCGAAACGACCGAAATCGCTGGACACATCCGATCGTCGGAAGAACTGTTGCCACAGAACGTCCTGGAGTCCTGTCTGATCCAGCTGTTGGTTGCTATCGGCACGATTGTAGAACGCATTCGCCAGCAGTGCCCAACGCGGTGTGTCGAAGAACTGCCCCCGCTCGGTGATCCGATCGTCCAGCGTCCCAAAGCACAAGATGGCGTCATTCTCGCACAGTGTGTTCCCACGTGCGGTGAAGATGCGCAGCAGGTACTCGCCCTCCTCGCCCGGCTCGAACGTGGACGGAATGACCAGATACAGCCCGGCGTCGAGCGTCAAACGGCAGCTGATTTCACGGGCATTGATGAAGATCGAACCACCGACGATCGCGTGATCGTTCCGCTGGAAGAACTCCCTCGGTACCGGCTTCTGGCGCAGGTCTTCGCGCGTCACCTTGTACACGATGAACCCAATGGTGAGACTCGGCAATGCATCCGCCCGGCGATACTTCTGCATCAACGCAATCACGGCACCCGATCCGGTTTGGCCCTCCTGCACGTGGATCGTGTACTGCGGGTTCTGGGAGAACGTGTCAAGGAACGACACATTTCCACCCGCCGTCGTATCGCGTATCCACTGGCCATCGAGTGCGCTCAGCTCCCAGCGATAACGCCTCGGGGATTCCTTCTCGCCAGTCGTCTCCTCAACGCTGTGCAACTCCGGTGACAGATGACATACCTCGAGCCGATCGAAGTGTTTCATAAAGTCCGCCAGCTCGATCCAGAACTCGCCATCGTTTTCGAGCGTCAGTCCGACGCGCTTTCGTTCCGCCGTGTCAAGGGATTTCCATTCGCGGGACTTGTCGCTCCAACGGCCGTTCCATTCAACGCCGTTACCCCAAGGGTTTCGGATGCGCAGCAGGCGCGTGTTGTCACTGTCGCTTAGCAACCCGGGGATGGTGTGGACTTTCGTGATGGAGTATGAATGCCCACGCAGCAGGCCATCTTTGGTGGCGACGTTTTCGCCCGTTGGATCACTCTGAGGAGTTTGGAGAAGAAAGTTGTTGTTTTACTTCCACATATACTATCACGATCATAGGAAGCATCTCTACAAATTCTAGCATGGTGTCAACTACTTTCAGGCCTTACGTTTAGTTGATACAGCAATCTAGACTGAACTCAACACAGGCTCAAGTAAACGCACGAAAAAACGGAACCGAATGACCAGTCTCTCAGAAGCAGACTGATATGTATAGATTAAAGCAACATTTCATGTGTCTTCAATGTTCCAAGTTTCAACAGCTGATGTCCAGCTCTCAATCAATATATTTGACATGCAGATTTAATGTTTCAACTCATTCCTCTTGCAGTTAAACCTGTTTAATGTCCCATTCATACGCCCGACAGTCGGGGCATCGCAATGGAGGCGTCCGTTGGGGGAAAGTCTGGATCTTCGAAGAGTCGACGCCGGGCGAGACATTGCTGATTGAGGGCGTAGAAGGTCTGGTGGTTGCTGGAGGGACTGTAGGTGGGCTAAAATTTTGAAAACATATATTATTCTTGATCTTAAAACAACTGAAAAGGACTCTTCCCCAGGCGTTAGTGTTAATGCTACTCTTGTTTCATAATATCACACACTGGTGCTGCACTGGTGACTTGTTTGCACAACTGCTGCAGAAGGGTTGGCAGCTGTGTGGCCTGTAGTAATGTTTACTTTAGGTTAGTGACGCCTATTAGTTTACACTCTATCACGTCGACAGTGGCGTAAACTGCGCGTTCGTTTTTGTTGGTAAATAATGCAACTAATTTCTTAGCGATTCATACAGTGACGGCTAAATTAACAGGACCATCACAAAATTATTCTTATATATTTATGTTTATACTCATAAAAACATTGCGCAAAGACCAAAACCAGTTGATCGTTTTCATAAGGCCATATAAATAAGAGCACGACCTTCAAATACTATATGACACTATTTAAATGAGCGAAAAATGATCCTTTAATCAGCTTAAATTTATATTTTGTCTTATATTGGGGAATGATTTACCAACAATAAATTGAAATCATTTCTGCTCCTATGGAATTGAATACGAAGGAGACATGAATAAGAAATGAAACATAAATTAAACGAAAAAAAATGGAAATAGTCCACACGCTATCAACCCGCTGCTGCGGTGATGAAATGCGCTTGTAAACACGATGTACTAAGGACATAAGCGAAACAAGCGAAACTGTTCAAGTAATTTAAAACCGCGCACGTAACGATGTCGGAAACTGATAAGGGCCGATTGCTGTAACCCTGACCCAGCGGAACGATGACCTATTGCTTTTTTTAATGCATACGTTAGTACAAAAAACATAAAACATGATTCCAAAGCCTCACCTTAAGATTGCAGGCAAACAGTGACCCCATCTCGGATCCGCCGCGCAAAATGTCCCACAGCTGTTCCTCCCGGCCGGCCATCTTTTTCGGCTGATAGAACTCGGTCAGCCCCCCTGTAAGATCCTGCATCGCTTCCCGCGCCGTCCCCCCATCGAGCGCACCGTACGAACCGTAGAACTTGGCGTACGCCTTCTCCAGCAGTGCACTCCAGAACTCATTCCCATTGGCGGACCGTCCAAACAGCAGTGTTCCGTTCGCATCCGTCGGCAGCCGGTCGTCGATCACCACCTCCACCCACTGGCCAAACTCCCAGAAGCGGAAGTGAAAGATGCCCGCGTACTGGCCGGCGGTGAAGCTGTTGTCAACAGGCAACACCCGCTTGAACAGCCACAAAAAAAATCTAGATCGGATAGAGCTGGGCCAAACTGCTCCATTTCTTCCAGCGCTCGCTTCGAGGAGTAGGCCAAGCTAGACGTGGCCAAAACACCAATCGTGATATTTTTTATGAAGTAATTAACTTCTGCGAGGCACTCCGCACTATAAATCTCATCGATCAATGCCAGCCACGATGAAAAGAAGAGGGACGTGACATCTT
Source organism: Anopheles cracens (assembly GCA_002091845.1). NCBI lineage: Eukaryota > Metazoa > Arthropoda > Insecta > Diptera > Culicidae > Anopheles > Anopheles cracens. The sequence continues at coordinate 143,774 of KZ070802.1, forward strand.
TCGCTGATTTTGAGTCGCCGGAACACCTTCGTCGGGAACTAATTATGGCCAGTACCAGGTTTCCTTTCGATAGATTTTCCCTCCTCCAGAAGTGCCTGAATCTTATAAAAATTGCCCAATAGTATCCGGCCAATACAAAGTGTGTCACAATGGCACGAACTTTGTTAGGCTCGGATTGAGCAGGCGGTTCGAACAAATCATAGAATGGAGTTCTTATAATTAGAAGACAAGACGTGGAGCACATACTGATTTTAAGATCATAAGAAACCCTCTTCGGCTATTAGATTGAGCACAACTTTCGCTATTACCTCATCGTTTGCGAACGTAACCGGCAGAAAGCGTGTGGAGGAAGAACGTCCACTAGAAAGCGTGGAAGTAGACGATTCAGACACGTGGGGAGCACTTGTCAGCTTCTGTTCCTCGGACTCACTCACTTCTGGACGCACGCTTAACGACACCGCCATCACTGTCACTGGAGAAGATTCAAATTTGCGTTCATAACGACAACTGGCCCACTGGTTTAACCTCCACTTGCTCGCGTTCAATCAACTCTCCCGGCGACGAACCTCTGCACTATCGATGCGTGCTGATACTACCCACAGAATGAACCGCAGAATCGCGTGCTGGCTCATACGCACCACCGTATCGTATAGCGTCTTATCACGCAGCGTCACCAGAATGTATGAGACACCACAGTAATTTAATCAGCTTAAATTTATATTTTGTCTTATATTGGGGAATGATTTACCAACAATAAATTGAAATCATTTCTGCTCCTATGGAATTCAATACAAAGGAGACATGAATAAGAAATGAAACATAAATTAAACGAAAAAAAATGGAAATAGTCCACACGCTATCAACCCGCTGCTGCGGTGATGAAATGCGCTTGTAAACACGATGTACTAAGGACATAAGCGAAACAAGCGAAACTGTTCAAGTAATTTAAAACCGCGCACGTAACGATGTCGGAAACTGATAAGGGCCGATTGCTGTAACCCTGACCCAGCGGAACGATGACCTATTGCAACCACGAACCGCTTGCGCCCGGCGGTTGACAAAACCGTTCCGCTGATAAACGAGCCCCGCATGTGTTTTTTTATTACTTTCTCCTCGGGATCGTTTCGTTTGGGAGGGAGTTTTTCTCCACCCTGATGCGTTTCACAGTTTTCGCTCAGGGACATCTAGTGTTTCCTTACATTGACGCGTGGCAAAAAGTTGGAAATTAAACCAAAAAAAAACATGACTGTCTATCCGGATTCGTTTTTATGAAATATAAAGCATGCTTTATGCACAAAATTTAACACAATTTAAAAACGAGATTTCTATCGAACTTTGATCGTGGAATCGTCAAGGTTGCTTTGATTGCATGTTTGACAATATGGAAACGGTGGGGCAGCAGTATATAATCGTTTCACGGCTAAAATATTCTAAAATCCTTTATAATTAGAAGACAAGACGTGGAGCACATACTGATTTTAAGATCATAAGAAACCCTCTTCGGCTATTAGATTGAGCACAACTTTCGCTATTACCTCATCGTTTGCGAACGTAACCGGCAGAAAGCGTGTGGAGGAAGAACGTCCACTAGACAGTCGGGGCATCGCAATGGAGGCGTCCGTTGGGGGAAAGTCTGGATCTTCGAAGAGTCGACGCCGGGCGAGACATTGCTGCTGGAGGGTGTAGAAGGTCTGGTGGTTGCTGGAGGGGCTGTAGGTAGGCTAAAATTTTGAAAACATATATTATTCTTGATCTTAAAACAACTGAAAAGGAATCTTCCTCAGGCGTTAGTGTTAATGCTACTCTTGTTTCATAATATCACACACTGGTGCTGCACTGGTGACTTGTTTGCACAACTGCTGCAGAAGGGTTGGCAGCTGTGTGGCCTGTAGTAATGTTTACTTTAGGTTAGTGACGCCTATTAGTTTACACTCTATCACGTCGACAGTGGCGTAAACTGCGCGTTTGTTTTTGTTAGTAAATAATGAAACTAATTTCTATGCGATTCTTACAGTGACGGCTAAATTAACAGGACCATCACAAAATTATTCTTATATATTAATGTTTATACTCATAAAAACATTGCGCAAAGACCAAAAACAGTATATCGTTTTCATAAGGCCATATAAATAAGAGCACAAACTCTTCAACAAACCTTCAACAGGTCTATGTGGTAAATACTACGGGACACTATTTAAACGAGCGAAATATTATCTTTTAATCAGCTTAAATTTATATTTTGTCTTATATTGGGGAATGATTTACCAACAATAAATTGAAATCATTTCTGCTCCTATGGAATTGAATACGAAGGAGACATGAATAAGAAATGAAACATAAATTAAACGAAAAAAAATGGAAATAGTCCACACGCTATCAACCCGCTGCTGCGGTGATGAAATGCGCTTGTAAACACGATGTACTAAGGACATAAGCGAAACAAGCGAAACTGTTCAAGTAATTTAAAACCGCGCACGTAACGATGTCGGAAACTGATAAGGGCCGATTGCTGTAACCCTGACCCAGCGGAACGATGACCTATTGCAACCACGAACCGCTTGCGCCCGGCGGTTGACAAAACCGTTCCGCTGATAAACGAGCCCCGCATGTGTTTTTTTATTACTTTCTCCTCGGGATCGTTTCGTTTGGGAGGGAGTTTTTCTCCACCCTGATGCGTTTCACAGTTTTCGCTCAGGGACATCTAGTGTTTCCTTACATTGACGCGTGGCAAAAAGTTGGAAATTAAACAAAAAAAAACATGACTGTCTATCCGGATTCGTTTTTATGAAATATAAAGCATGCTTTATGCACAAAATTTAACACAATTTAAAAACGAGATTTCTATCGAACTTTGATCGTGGAATCGTCAAGGTTGCTTTGATTGCATGTTTGACAATATGGAAACGGTGGGGCAGCAGTATATAATCGTTTCACGGCTAAAATATTCTAAAATCCTTTATAATTAGAAGACAAGACGTGGAGCACATACGGATTTTAAGATCAGAAGAAACCCTCTTCGGCTATTAGATTGAGCACAACTTTCGCTATTACCTCATCGTTTGCGAACGTAACCGGCAGAAAGCGTGTGGAGGAAGAACGTCCACTAGCAAGCGCGGAAGTAGACGACTCTGACACATGGGGAGCACTTGTCAGCTGCTGTTCCTCGGACGCACTCACTTCTGGACGCACGCTTAACGACACCGCCATCACTGTCATTGGAGAAGATTCAAATTTGCGTTCATAACGACAACTGGCCCACTAGTTTAACCTCCACTTGCTCGCGTATAATTAACTCTCCCGGCGACGAACCTCTGCACTATCGATGCGTGCTGATACTACCCACAGAATGAACCGCAGAACCGCGTGCTGGCTCATACGCACCACCGTATCGTATAGCGTCTTATCACGCAGCGTCACCAGAATGTATGAGACACCACAGTATTGATTCTCTCCCGTACACCACGCAGAGACGAATGTCGTCGTTTCGCACGGCGTACGGTAACCACACTTCCGGCGTTCCGGCACTATCAGACCCGACCGGATCACCTTGGAGAGGCTGCTACGGTTGCTTCGTTCGACCATGAGAACCGTTGCACTGCACACCGCAGCCGGTGCACGTTTTGGTTCGCGACGGGGGCACCATATGGAAGGCGTCCGGTATGGTGTCTCCCTTCGATTGCGTCTCCTTCCTCCTTCGATTCACGGGTTCACTCACGCGTTGTGCGCTGCTCTAGAGGGCTTCTTTGTTTACCGGAACTAGCGCCTCGATTAACTATCTTTCTAAGCGGCTCGTCTGCGATCCGAATAGGGCGCAACCAGCCCGTCCGTCAGCGATGAAAACATGCACCGCATCCACGACCACGGTCAAGCACTGCGCCGTTACGCACACTCGCGGAGAGACTGCGTACACTACAACGGCCGCTGCTCAAAATATGCCTCTTTTTGGTGGATGGTTTCAATCTTTTTCTCTTATTTTTTTCACATATTTCTCTAAATACTATTACTAGACGATAAAATAAATTTCATGTTAGGTTCTGAATACAAAATTTCAAGTATAATTCAAGTAGTATAATGAACAAAAAAAAATTATCCCTAAGGATCGCCCTTCTATATGTATTGCTATATGTTCAACTCACGTAAGGATGTATACGTTTAAATGCGTTGCTTCATTTGAAAACCATACGAAGGAATGAGTCACTAACCTTTACGGACCGGAATATGAAAGAAAAGCATGAAAATTCGTTTGAAAACGACGTGTCTAGTATAACTGTAAAAACTTTAATTTTTAATCTTTTTTTGTTAAATAATAGTATTTGTACATCTCTTAACAGCTTCTGGTTGCTTTAAAATACGAACGATTCGTCGTGCGACGTTCAGTTCCTTTTACTGAATGAACTGGTTCGCTCTCGTTGGTAAAAAAATCATGTAGGAATCTATTTGGTATGGGAACAAGTTGAAGGATCAAAGATCAAATTGGTATGGGGGGGGATCTATTTGGGTCGCTACCAAGAATTCATAAATTTCTATTGTTATTTACTCATTTTACCGTTTCCTCGGTTTTTTCTGCCAGCGAGATCTTCTAGCGAGACAACTGCTGGAACAAAAAAGAGCTCGAACAGGTCTCCCCGCAATATTTTAAAAAGTTGACCTATTCTAGTAGTTGTGCTATAGTGCGGTCGCCATTTCCTCTCCCGGCAGCGGCGGTTTTCTCTTTGTCCATCTCGCTCCCCCAATTGAGTTGCCCTATTTACATCTCGCTCTTTCTTCCGTGTCCACTCTTTGGTCGCCCTCGGCCCGTGGATACAGTGGAGGCCAGGTGATCCGAACTCGAAACTGCTCGAACGGTTTGACAGATTTTTATTTTTGTTTTGGTGTTTTTCTCTTCTTCTTCTTCACAACAAAATTCATCCGCGGGCAGGTCAATTGCAAGATGCTGCAATTGAGGTGCCAGCGATTTCCTGTGGTCATTTGTTCGCGAGTTCATCCTCTTCCGTCTCGCTTCTTCGCGTCCGCTCGCTCTTTGGTCGCTCTCGCCATCACTCACCGTGGAGGCCGGTTGGCCCGTGCTCGAAACTTTTCGACTTTTTTGACAGCATTTTTGACAGCTGTTTGACAGCTCCTCTTCTTCGTCTTATTTGGCGATCGGTTTGTGTCCCCGCTCAAGAGGCAGTACGTGTAAGTTCGCTTTGCTCAAAATAACTGCATTTTCCATTTTCACCGATGAAAACTGGTGCAAAAGTGTGTTGAACGTGTACACCTGGTTCGTGCGTAGTGAGTAGCTCGCGTTGTACCGTGTTTGGCCAATAAAATTCGCGTTTTTCGCTACCCAAGCGCACCGTGTGGTGGACGCGCACTCTGTTTGCCCCGTGAAAAACCCTTTTTCCATCCCGTGTGCGTGGAAATAGAAACAGGGGACGTGTTTCCTTCGCTGGCAGAAAGTTGATGCTGCCTGTTTTCGGGAGCCAGAAAGCTGAAGGAA
>KZ070802.1:157147-167812 GCA_002091845.1 Anopheles cracens
TTAGCAAATGAATGAAATGTACGGGACGAGCGTACAAGTAAAAAATGGTTTCGTTGTGTATGCGGTGTGTGTGTGACGTGTACAGGAAGGTGATGGGCGGGAGGAGGGAGTATAGCTGCACGTAAAGCGGACGAGGAGAGAACAGAAATCAGCATCGAAAGTCACGAAAAAGCCGCACAAATAGTGTTTTGCCGTGCTGGGTGCGCGTGTGTGTGCGTGTTCGTAACAGCCCCCGTGTGTTAATAATCGCGGCTTAGCGTTCTATTTTTTGCGATCCGTGTGCTTGTGTGTGTGTGTGTCATAGGATTATTACATTACAACAATGGTGCGATATGGCTGCCCTTTTGCTTTCGCTCGTGTCCATTCGTGCTTAGAAGAAAAACGCATGCATCGCTGATCGCAGGCGGCGGTGGCGGCGGCGCTAAGATGTCCGGGGAACACACGCACACACACATACACTATGAAAATGAACGGGGCCCACCTAGCCTAATGTGTCTGTGGTGGCAGCGCAGAAGTAGCATCGAAGAAAACAACCAACGAGGAAGGGTGTAGGAACGAAAGCCAACATAAAACAGGAAAAAATCACGCTCATCTCTCGCACGCTCTCTTCATCTCTTTTTCACCAGCACCACCGGTGCCGTTTGGAGCAGGCCCGATCGTGAACAGAGCCAAACCGACGGGAGATGCTGCTGTGTGTGCGTTCACGGGCCTGGCGGTGACTTTACCCCTGGCGGTGAACCCGGGCTGAGTCTGTGTTGGTGTGATGTAGCAGTCGCCTTTGCACACATTCGATTCACTTTGATAGTGAAGAAAACATACGCATGATACGGGGAGCGAGAGCGATCATGGAGCATACTTTCCTCAACACGCACACACGCGCGCACTCGCGCCAGGTGAACGCCTGTCCAGCATAAAGGGCCCCGTAAAATGTATAAAATTAGCAAAACAGCAACACACGATGATAATGGCCCCGTACCGACGACGGCAGATGTCACTAGCAACAATAGTGAGAGCGAGCGAGTGAGCGTGAGCAGCTTTTGACAGCTCAACAAGCCTCACTCACCACGACACGGCGGCGCTCGCTCGCTGCTGGCTGTGTCGTCATCGAGAACGGACTACAGGCGAAAGGTCCCTGTTTTTGTCGCTTGTGCCTGGCCGATTTTTGCTCCCTGCCGGATCGATAGTGGAGCACACGGATTAGCAGCACTCCGCGTAATACAACTGGATACAACGAGAAGAAGAAGAATAGAAAGTAAACACGTCGGGGACAGCTTCGCTTTTGTCGAGAAGTGAGCAATACAGCACGAGATTGCCTTTTACCTGGCTAAATTGAATGTTTTACTGTTCCTTTGTGCGTTTGTGTGTGTGTGCTGTGAGCACAGCCCTTGCATATGTGTGTGTGTGTGTATTTGGCTGTAATGGATGCAGTGGAGCAAAGCCACCGAGCTAAGAAGCATCCAAGTGTTGCACCTTCAGCAATTACATCTTAACAGTGGGAAATGTAACATATGAGATAGCTCAGAAAGAGAGAGAGAGAGAGAGAGAGAAAGCGAGAGAGCGTAAGAGTGGGTTGCTAGATTGGCTGGGGAGCCCAGGAACGAAAATGCACTTCACCGAATCGAGAACCTAAACTAGGCCGCCGAGAAGCTTGCTGCCCATCGCAAACGGATGCTTCAAGTGTCCTTGTTCGCACCCATTGCTTGTAGTTGGGTGTTGCTCGTTCTTCGCCGGATCCGGAGGCCCCGTTTTTCTGGTGCCTGCTGTGAAAATCATCACCAGCACAAACAAACAACAGCAACCCGCATAGCGGCACCATCGTGAAAGCTGCGGAAAAGCCACGGAAAACAACACAACACAGCAGGCAGCGTAGCAGCAGACAATCGCATGTGTATGTGTGTTTATGTGTGTGTGTGGGACGCGTTACGACCGAATGTATTCCGGCGAGTGTGCCGAGGAAAATCTGCAATTCAAATGCAATCACCGAAACTGAAACGAGAGCAACAGATAGTTCACCACGACGGGGTTTTCTGCATTTTTCTCGGTGGTAAAGGAGGATTTCCACGGCGGCCACACGCAAACAGTACAGGTAAATATTCGCCTATCGCCTATCGCCTTTTGCTCAGTTTTGCTTCGGAAACAGTAACACGTTGGATCGCTTAATATGGTGTGACTGAGTTGTTTGCGAATATCTTTGTAGGTGCAACATTTGTTCGATGGTATACGGAAGAGTGTGTTGTACTGGGGGTGGAAGATGGAAGCTTCCCGGTTTCCGTGCTGGATGAGGTGGAAAAGCAAGTTGATGTTGGCACATAAGAATGTACTGGGGGTGGAAGATGGAAGCTTCCCGGTTTCCGTGCTGGATGAGGTGGAAAAGCAAGTTGATGTTGGCACATAAGACGAAATGATGCGGCTTTTGCGTTTGAGAGGGAATACTTTTGCCGATTAACGTCATAATTTTGAGGTTCAAACAAATAACGTACCAGTTTGTATATGGAGTTATATGGAAAATTGATTTGCATTAGGCAATATTCCATCCAATTTCCGTGCGGAATTTTTATTTACCCACTGTGTCATGAGACCATTATGAAAACAAAATCCAAGTGACAGTTTTATATGGAGAACCCCCATTTGCGTTGCGTGGATGTGTCGCGAAGCGAGAAACGGTAGAAAAAAAAACCGCCCATGTGTGGCGTGTTAAAATCAACGCACCCAGCTGTACAAAAGAGGTCATCATCATGCTTCCACCCGTCCACCCGCACACACATGCTCTGTGTCACGATAGATTTCTGTTCCCGAAACGATCCCCATCCACAGGAGGATAAGCTCTCCCTCCCATGTGCGTTCGAGATCTTCCCACGCACCTCTTTTTACATCACGATGGCAAATCGTGTGAGAAACCAGAGGTATACATTTGAACTCGCCTCTGGGTCCCCTGAGGTCGGTTGTCTCCTAATCGGCTCTAATAACGGAGAGTGGATGAAGGGCTTCTGAATATACGACATATACTAATTTATCTTTATTTGTTTTACTTATATCATACATTCAGGATAGAAGGCTTATCATAAACAATTTTAGTTCATTTGTAGGGCGCTCTAGAAGAAAGCTTCCATGTGTTTTAAATGTGCTCATCAAAGATACTTACAAACACCGAAGCAATAGAAGTTGTTTAACCGTATGTCCTACCGGGATATTGTGTCAAGCACATAAGGCGAATGTAGCAGCTGCTCACGGCCCGGCGTGTTTGTTGCATCACGCGTTTTTCAACACATTGCATCCTCGAATCTCTCCCGGTGTGGTTCAAAATTCCCACCCCCTCAAAATACAGTCCCTATCCCGACCTACATTCAGAAACCGTGTTCCGAACTGTCGCAATTCTTCGGTTGTAGTGGGGAATGGCGCTGTCGAGTTTATAATTAGACAGCTTTTCGCTGTAATGTTTCATTGAACATTTTACACTGAAAATGGATTTAAAATTGCAGCAATATACGATATTGACTAAGATATTGAATAAATGAATGTGTTTCGGATTTTATAAACAAAAATATACGATAAAGAGATACAGGAAAATCCTTCTCACAACAACAAAAAAAAACATAATTAGAATCTAATGTAAAACGAACATAAAGAAATATAAATATTCCATGTGTTTTTGTTGTTGTTTTTTTTTTCGAACAAAACCTAACACACCTTATGCCATAAAACATGATTAGAACCGAAAAAGCGGGTGCTTCTCGCCCGTGTGTGGGAGTTAGGTAGGGGCAATGTGTGTTAATAAATTTTCATCCATCATATTACCGTGAGTACACGTGTGGGGTTGAGGCATGATGCGTGCCACAAGAGCGAAAAGGAAGAGAAAAAAGAAAACGGCCCTTCCGGTGGGCCTTTGGTAAGCAACAAGCGCCTCTTCCATCGGCACAACAGTGTACACACATCATCCCTTCCCTTATGCTAGAGTGCTGGGGTGTGTGTGTGTGTTTATCCTCTTTTCCTCCCGGTGACTCCCAGGGTAGCCACTTTTTTTTCTCGGCGTGTGTGTGTGTGTATGTTTGCTTCTCCAATTGACCGTTCTCCGCGTGCCAAAGAACATCTCTCCCCCGAAAGCGATGGTCAGAAGAAACGTAACCGATAAAAGCCACATACGCGAGGCGAGGAAAACACACGGTGGTTGGTGGTTGTTGCCAGCGGTTACGGTTGATCGCATAGACCGCGGCCCCACCCGGCTGTGCCCCTTCGGAAAAGAACGTTTTACGCCTTTCTAATGCTTCTTCGACCGGTCGGGGCGGTATGTTGTGGTACGCTTTCCACCACGCGGCTTCCTTATTCTTGGTGGGTTTGGGTTGGAACTTGGGTTGGGGCGCAGTTGTTACCGCCGTGTGTGTTGCAAGTGGCTATCTCTTCCGTTTGCTATTGTGTCTTCTGCTTGCCCGCTGATCAGCAAGACGTACGCGTGATGAAGCAACGCGAAAGAAGACAACGGAAAAGAAACGTCTAACGGACACACTGCGATGGAAGAAACACTAGAGAGAGAAAAAAAAACGAGCGTACGAAATCGCTACTCGATGCCCAATGATAAACGCAATATTGAGAGGAAACTTTGTTTTTTTTTGTTTCTTTTGGGCATAGAGAGATGGAAGCCGAAACGCCAAAACTTCGAAAACCCAAAACCATCGCTTTGTTCTATCTCTTCCGTTGGTTGGCCTATGCTTCCGTTCTTTGCCTTTATGCTTTGTTTCGGTATGTTCGGTGGGATGTTCATAAACGTATGCTAATGTTTGAGGGGTCATTTGAACATTGTCCTATTGTCATACAAACACTCCTGCGAGGTGTAACGGAGAATAGCAGCAGCATTTACTTTGAGCGTGCCAGTGAAGGTAAGCTCAGAATTTTGTTACAACTACTCGTATTTTTTGTGTGATTAAATTTATTTTTTTATACATTCTTCAACGACTGCCACTTGTTGAATCTGCTAGCTACATTATAACGTGCAACCCGCTGCCACATACAACTATATAATACTGTAAAACAACGCTAGTCCTTCATCTACCTAAACCACATAAAATGTTACGAAATAATATTAGAAATTTCCTGCAAACGAGTGTAGGAAGTAAATATAACTCACAATAAAGAATTTGTGAGTTATTTCTCCTCATAGAACCCCCAAAGAATTGTTGTGGGTTCCGTTGCTGATTTGCATTTGCTGGCGGTAAATGTTTCAATGCCAATCCGGCTCGAAGGACCAAAATGTTAGAGTTGTGAAAATAGTTAAATAATTGATAGGTTATTAAGTAGGTTATTGTAACTGATTTCTAAAGTATGTTTATTTCTCATGCTTTTGATTAGTTTTATTACGACTTGCTGTTTTTTTTTTAACTAAAGAATCTTAGAATAGAACTCCTCAGTAAAAAATTTCCAGTAGTAGAGGATAAATCAGTTGTTTTTGTGTTGAAAAATCACTGTTCCACCACAGGTCAACTGATATCTTTCAGTGAAATCGTTTGCGATTCGTTTTGAATATTTATTATCACTTCTTGTGCTTAAGTACAATTTACAATAGCGTTACAATAGAGTTTTAAATCTGGTTCAAAGGACCAACATTTGTTTCAGATCCGGTTCGAAGGACCAAATAATAAATTATTTGGTAGGTGATCGTTGAAAATTAACATACCAATTTGGTAGCAACTTCTTCCTCATAATAGAGCAAAGAAATTGTGTGGCCTTTTCAACATTGTGTGCGAGCGCGCAACCTCGTTCAGCTACAACCGGTAACTTTGTGATGGTTGAAGAGTAAGCCGACATTGTTGACAGCCAAGGGGGCGTTTGCTTGAAATGGTCTCTGTCACGTGGATTGTAACTTTTGTGATGGAATATTGGTAGATTAATTATTTTGGCCCTTCGAACCGAATTCGGTACAAAAGTGATGCGACATTTCTTATTTTTTGCGTAGCTTTTCTTCTTCGAACAAATCTGAACAATATCAGAAGTGATAGAATTTCACAACTTCACAAAATCGCCAAAAATCGGTGAGTTTGGTCCTTCGAGCCGGATTGTACTTGAAAAACATTTCTTCAGCTGGAGACACCAAGAGCAGTGGCATGTTATGAATCAATATGAAATGAAATTGAAGTTAAGTTTGTATTAATTCCATTTTCTCTACATTTGACGATTATTACAAGGCATGTTGCTGTAGACAGTCGAAGTCTAAAGTATGAGGAAAGTAAGCCTCTGAAGATGGAGATCAATATAGAGGACAACACCCGAAGAACGACATAGGAAGATGCAACCCTTTTATATAAACACGAAAAGGAAGAAGAAAAAGATGAATCATGAGAAGAAGAAAAGAAACGAAGAAGTAAAAAAGATCAAGGAGAAGAAGAAAACATAAGAATAAGAATAATAATAAAAATAAGAATAATAATAAAAATAATAATAATAATAAAAATAAGAAGAAGAAGAATATGAAGACAGGGATAAGAAGAAATATGCGAACAAAAAATATGTTTGAAATTAACTTGTTGATCTTTCAGACTGAATTTGGTCCTTCGAACCGGATTTCATCCGCACAATAATCCTTCTTCTAGTACAGGCAAATGGCTTCTAGTAATGGAATAATGCTTTTACCAAGAAATATGTCACAAAATTTGACATTTCTGACAAATCATTGTAGCGATGTTGAAAGAAAGGCAACATCATCAAATCGCTGTCGCAGCGAGAAATCAAACCAAACGCAAGGAAAGTCCTCCGAGCAAAGCAATCAAACAATCATATTGTATCCGACGCTTCCACGTTCACGATCGATTAATTATCGAACCCTGTGGCGCAGTCGATACACGTGCGCGGTCTGAAATGAGGTCTGTTTTTGTCTGGCTGTCTGTGTGCGCTGCCCTTCTTCCGTTTCCTATGCTTTTCCAATCGCGCGCCACCCAGCCCCGAGGGAGGCTTATCAGACTCTGGCGATGGCTTTGGAGGAAGAAGTATGCGTCCCCGCAAAGTAGCAATAGTAAACACACACACACGCACACTGCGGCTCATCTCGAGTTGGAGCCTTCATCAGTGACCTCTCGCATCACCAATCGATTCCGGCGACCTTATTTCCTTCCGCTCGCTGCAAGTGCGCACAGCTAAAGCGAGGCAGAAAAAAAACAACGTTCATCATCACGCCGCAGCCATTAGACGCTGCTGTGTGTGTAAAACAAAAAAAAAATACCGGAAGAGTTTTTCCTCTCGTCCAGCGCCACCGGCGGGAAGAAAGATTTTGATATTGTCGCGAAGGACCGGCCAAGTAGTACTGGGAAGTGATTGTTTCGCTCTGCTCCCTCTCTGTCTTTTCGTGTGATGAGCGAGTCCCCCGTACTATTGGGTTTTGAGGAAGGCTCCGAGCGAGAGGCCAGTCGAAATCGAGGCCAACCCGACCGTGCCGGCGCCTTTGAGCTTTTCCGACCATTTTCGAAGAAGTGGAACACACGTGTGTGTGTGTGTGTCGTGTGCAAAGCAGATCAACAGGAGCATAATAACTCTTTCTGACCTCCCTGCGTGTTTCACTGTACCCAGTGCAACAATGTGTCACAAGCGGGGCAAAGGTCATTGTACGATAGTAAAACAACAACAGGCGGCGTTCGCTCTCCCTCCCTGGAGAACCGAAGATAAGAGTAAGGGCTGGGTGTCTGGTGGAAGCAGCACAAAATTTGGAGGGCTTCTCTACGATAAGGGGAACAGGAGCTCGGTTTTTGGTTGGTAGGTCATTCTGGAGAAGGGTTTTCTCAGTTTTAATCGATGGAGACACACGCGCCGCGCTGGGAATCGGCGTTCGATGTTCGTTTTCATCTTACCGCACGTGGTTTTGCTCCCCTCAAATGGAAATGTTTGCTCCCTTTTACTAGTCATTTCGTCGTAATTATGTGTTCAATATTAATTACGATAACCGGTACGCCGCGTGTTTGTTTACCTACCACCGGGGAGCCCGGGCGAATGTGAAAGTTGTCGTGGTCATGGTGGAGCAGAAGCACAATTTCTCGGTGGGGTCGGGCTCCGGAGTTGCGTAAGCAGCGTGTTTTCAGTCTCGCCCGTTTGCGATTCGGTTTGGGGCGATAAAATCGCGACTAATGTAAGGTAAACAAGCCTCCCATCGGGAGGCTGCCGAATTCGGCGTAAATTGAGTCCGCTTCATGCAGACCACAAAAGACGTCGATGGTCGATTGCCGCGCAATGCCTCACAATCGGAGTCTCATTATGAGGAGGAGAGCAAACGACTTAAAGCAACGGGGACAACGCAGACACATGTAATCTCGCACAAAGTGCGCTACCGTTGGGTGTCCTCCACTACCGCGACTGTTTGTGTGTTTAAGCAGGGCTGGAAAATAAATAAACGCGCGCCGCCCGGCGGCTCCCGTGTTTAGCTCCCGTGCGCACGTTTCGTTCGCGGTGCACGAAAAAAGTGCATCCAATGCCTTATGCTTGTTGCTTTTTTCGAAGCCAGAAACCTGCACCGCGTAATGTTATCAAACGCTACAATGTGTGTTATTGCTGCTGGGGCGCCCCCTGCAGTAGGTTTGGATTTGATTTCTTGTTGTTTGGCTGTATCGACACGAATGCGGTTTTGATTGGGTTCCCATTTGGATTGGGTGTGTGTTTTTTCTGCCTATTTACGCTCATGATTTGTACAATTTAAGAGATATTGCAAACAACCAACCGCTTGGGCGTTGAATATGTATTATACGATGTAAATGAGATCCACAGACTGCATGCAGATGAATTATCGGATCAGTTTCCATGGTGAAATTGTTTGAAAGTACAGTGAAACAATCATAGTACCTCCAGAAGATGGAAAGTCCCTCGTAAATGCACATTTTGACAGTCCCTTCGTATTCAATTTATTGTTTTGTCTCGCTAAGATGCATCTCCCAAACCTAGACATGCTTTTTTATTGTCAGCTCGTTTGAAAAGCGTTTATAGTGTGTGATTGAAAAGTTCTGCCATACGTCACTACAAAAAAATTATTAAAAAAATGCTAAGAAATTACATGCATTTGCGTCTCTCAACATTCTTTATCAAGAAGCATCCCAAAGAAAGCCCAATCGATCTATTGCTATCTTTGGGAGGTTTCACTGTTCATTTATTGTCAATTAAATGTGTTCTTGGAACTCATAATACTCAACATAATACTGGTACCACCTCCAACATGGATAAAGATTGTGGTCTGTAGAGCTGTTTTATAGTGTTTGTTTCATTATCACGCTTGAAAAACACAAAACAATCACAGTTCACGCTGATTTGTTTTCTTCAGCTCATAGTGTTCAACGTTTTGTTGGTCCCACCAAAATATTTCTTCGAAGAATCGTATCTTTCAGCTGTATGGGAAGCTTTTGCCTAACTTGTATTTGTTATTAACAATTATCAAATTGTAAAACACATCCACTTCACGTTGGTTATTGGTTGGTTCATAATGCTTAACTTCAAGCAGGTCCCACCAGATTTTTTTTTTAATATTAAAAGTTTGAACTGTCGGAGTATTTGATTATGTATGCGATATGTTTGATATAAGCCTTGTTTAACAATAATAATAATAATAATATACTCGAATAGAAGATGTTTGTGGTTGTCTGTTGAAAGGAGCTAATCAACACTAACTACTGTTCTATACCACTTTCATTAGGATATAACTTTCTAATGACTGTTATTTTTTTTTAAATTCAATTGTTTTATCTATTACTTCCTAAATTTAGCGTACATTAGTATTTTCCGCCTATCACAACATACATTCCCGATATGTATTCTTCTTTTTCCTCTTCCATGTGAGGATGGGCACACTACACCACCATCGGCGTGGGTGGTAATGGGTTTTCTTCTTGCCCAATTAGCCGCTATGCCGCCATAATAGCATAAGGCCGGCACGACGATTGAACTAGAAAACAAATAAACGTTCTCCCTTAAACCTGCTAACAAACCACAATTGACATATAATTCAAGGTAGTGACATAAACGTTGTGACAGTATCAGAAAACAAACAAAAGGGTAATCTTCTGCTACAAATATAAACTTCGCCATAAATATACTCGTAATTCGCTGACTATGTGGATCTAATGATGGATAGTATAAATCCAAAGATGAAGAATAAAAAGAAAAAGAAGAAACTGCATAGCCAACAGATTACTTATAATAGGAAGACAGCTGCCAATGGCACAAATCTTCCTGGGTTCAGAGCCGATCTACTGTGCTTCTAAGCTATAGTTCGAGCCAAACTTCGATCGATTCATTTCAACGCATCGTGCGCGTTCCCATCGTTTAACCACTGTTTCAACCACTGCACACGCAACAGGTTCGAGCAAATCTCATCCGATCGCGTAACCACGAAGCCTGGTGACGCTTTAAAAATAGATGCGACAGCTGCAAAAAGGAAAAGTTGATTTATATTCCTACTGAGAGTGGGGGGACCGGTGGTGGAGTTTGTAGAAGCTTGCCCGATTGTCCTAGTAGAACATCGGCAGCGAGTGTGGGGCGCAAGGAGCGGGAAGCCATGCCCGCGGAGCCCTGCGATGCTGCGTTTGCGGTCAGCCACAAAACGATGCAACATTTGCGTGTTGTGTGTGCCGTTTTTTGCCTCTTCTACTCACCTTCTGGAGATGCTTCACTTGCGCAAGCCTGTGTTCAGATCGCGTAATGGAAGTGCGT
>KZ070816.1:0-16814 GCA_002091845.1 Anopheles cracens
GTGTGTGTGTGTGTGTGGCAGTGGCTGTGCCGCCCGAAAAAGGTGGGACCATGTAAAATGACTGCTTGTTTTTGGAATTACGGCGCGCGGTACTAAGAAGCGATTGGTTGCGCATACGCGCTCCGATACGCTGGCGGAGGAGGAGTTGGCGAAGGACGCCGACGGTGTGGTGCAACCCTTTCCGCTGCGGGTGGATCCGCGGGGGAGGGTGGCAATACTGCATGAAGTCAGCGAATTTGGCGAGAAGAGCACCGACCGGGTACCGGGAAAACAGAGAGTTTCTTTCCACCATCGGCACCGGCGGTTTGTCGGCTCGTTGGACTCTGTAATTTTATGCTAAGCCCGCTCCGACCCGTGTGTGTGTGTGTGTGGCAGTGGCTGTGCCGCCCGAAAAAGGTGGGACCATGTAAAATGACTGCTTGTTTTTGGAATTACGGCGCGCGGTACTAAGAAGCGATTGGTTGCGCATACGCGCTCCGATACGCTGGCGGAGGAGGAGTTGGCGAAGGACGCCGACGGTGTGGTGCAACCCTTTCCGCTGCGGGTGGATCCGCGGGGGAGGGTGGCAATACTGCATGAAGTCAGCGAATTTGGCGAGAAGAGCACCGTGGCGGCGCGCGCGAATGCTTGCCGAGCCTTATTTTGATAGGATGAATGATAAGCCATCAAAACGGGTGAACGGGGATGGGTTGGCGATAATCATACTCATCTGCGCACGTTCCCGTAGAAACCCGTCTCCGGGGGATGGTTTATTATTATGGTGGTCCAGCAGCGAATCGTCTGAACTGCTAGGGACGCTTCCACTGCCTAAATCTCTCAATCAAAGCGCCTAAGGATGCGCGCGCGGCTTCTAGCCTCGCAGGCGCGGTATCGATCATGCGTCATAACGCCCGACAGGTGTCCGTTCGAGCGTTTGACGGGTTGAGACAGGCCCCAAACCACGCCACGCAGTTGACGAGATGAACGAGCATTGTGTGTTTGGGAGCATTTTCAATGCACCGACAACAGCAACAACAAAAAAAACGAAGAAACAACAACGGCAGCTCAAAGGCCGACAAAGGCTTTTTGATCGCCGGCGGCTGAGGGTAGTGGTTAAAAGGTGGGTAAAACAATAAAAAAGAAAGCGACGACAATAATCGGAACGACGCAAGCACATTCGGATCATTCCGGGCACTATTATTATTTTGCTCTGCCGAAGAGATTGCTTTCTGCCGTATTGTGTAAGGATGTTTTTTTCTCGCTCGTTTGTTGCTTTCTGATTGAACAAGTTTCATACTTTCAAGCGTTTTCCTATTCAATTCTTGTTTTGTTTATTTTTCATATTCTTTTCCATTACTATTTTATATACTTTAAGATCCTCAATTATTCTAAAGTTGTTTGGTTGTTTTTCCTTTTACTTTCTCTGATTATGTTCCTACGCGTAAGGCTTTTATGTTTGCTTTCTTATTTTGTGATATTATCGTAGCTCCTACATTTACTATAATTTGTTCGATAATCGATTTGTTCGATTTGGGGTTCAGTGGTTGGTATGATGAGGAAAATTAATCATATTGTAACATATGCTTATTCAAACTATATTCATCTAAAATGTTTTATTCTTCATTTTTTTGCGATTGTTCTACTTTGTTATTTAATTTTCTATTTTCAATCTATTTTCTCTTAATACGTTGGCAAAGTTGTCACAGATTTAGTATGTCTTTAATCATATTTTAAAGTACTCTTTCAAATTGTTAAAACCTCTCGTTCTGTATGATTTTGCAACATGAACCGCTTAAACGTATTCAAATTTCGTTCGCGCACCTTGCCAACTCCCCCACCCCTAAAACGGTCCTTCACGCGAATGGAGTGCGTAAAGCGTTTCAGCGGCGGGTACGCACGAAAATAAATGTGTGCGTGTTTTTTTTGTTTTTGCTGCCGCTGTTGTTTGTCCTCCGCCACTAAACGCAAGTAACGTCCACTAATTACCGCGCGGGTCGGGTCGCGTTGCGAATGAATTTTAAATATTCTTAATTACCTCGCGCAACCTGCGGGAGGTTAAGCGAAAAGTGTCGACGGCGGCCATGAGGTGGTCTAATTAATGGCTCACGATCGGTGCGTTTTCAAAACACGAGAGTACACTTACAATTATGCGTGTGTGATATGCTGTTTTTTTCACTCGGTTTGTTGTTCATTCCGCGCACGGTGTAACTCTGACGCTTGCATTCAGTTCTGGCGGGCTTAAGCGTCAGATAGGAAGCAGCAGCCGGATCGCACGATACGAACAATTAGCACCGAAAGATAGCCATCCAGTATCAATCTTCTCGCGGCGTTCCCAAACAGCAAAGTCCTTCCTTTCAAAGGGGAAGCAAAAAAAAACCACGCACGCGACGCTTCGTCTCGTGAACGCGTTGACATAATTGAGCTCCGGGCGGCTTATCTGCCTGCGTACAAATTATGCCGATCCGCTGCCATTGAAACTCCCCGGGAAGCGGTGCGCGTTTGCAAATCCGCGCGCCTGCGAACGAACGGAAGGTTTCGCGATGGTTTGTGTCTAGGGCGAAGAGACGCTGCTCGGGTGAAAGATTTATTACCACACATTTGTTATACGACCACGAGCACTCCTTCACGGCGGGCCCACAAGTGCACAAGAGCACTTTGTCATGTGGGTCGGTGCAGACATTAGACACCGGACTCCTCGCTCACTTTTGACCTCTTTCTTTCGGCCGGCACCGGGGCCAGGTCGGCCCGAAGTGTGCAGCATCACCACGCTCACTCTCACCAGCACGCCATTGTCACCGCGTACGACGCGTGTTTGCGCCAGGAATTGCGGGTCAAGTGAAGTTTGATCCACTTCTGGGCCCAGAGTTCGATCAATATCGTTGTTGCGCCAATAATAATGCGCCCGGGACCACCGCCGTGGCGTTCGTTCTCAAGCGTTCGTTGGGCCGGGCCATATTTGGCCGCCCGGAGACAACTGGAGTGTTTCGGTAGCTGAAGCTGATGTTTATCCGAGTGCGCGCTGGGGTTCGCGATTGTTCGTTGCTGCGGGAGTTTTGATGGCGGCTGGCCAGGAACGTTTCAATCACGGAGCTACCACTGACTCCTACACCGGGCAAACAAGCGCGACAAGTGCGACTCCGCTCTTCTGACAGTTGTATCGAACCTAACCTCAATTCTTAATCAGCTCCGTCGGCTAGGTGTTCTAAGGTAAACCCCAGTCCGACCGGAAGCGCTGGTTCGGTTTTTCGAAACGGCTGGAATACATCAACGGCCCGCAGTAGAACGATCGCTGTAAAGCCCGTACGATCGGAGCGCATGCTGCCCAAAACGAGCGAATGGAAACGAGTGGATGGAAAATTCATGAGCAACCTGCGCGCGGTGCACCGAGTTTACGACATAATCCGGCGGGGTTTTCCAGTAGCGTGGGAAACGCATTGATAAGCAAGGTGCAGCCCGCAGCACCGGGGCATGTGAAAATCAATGGCTCAATCGATCAATCTTAATCCCGATCGGTCGACCGGCGCGGGAAAGGCGGCAGCGCTGGGATTTGAGTAATTGAGTGAGCTTTTCCCTCGGATTGAAATGTGTGTCACTGGAGGGTTGTCTGCAGCGTTGTCAACCGTCTCGGGGGAGCATCTCGGGGGAGTTGGTTAGGGCAGCTAGCGGGCAGATGAATGTAGCGATTGCAATTAAAACACCGAACCGAAGCGATGCGAAACGTCACACGGGAGGACAGTAAATGATTCGCTCGCCTCTAGAGGAGCTCCTCAAACAATTCCGTTCCGGGCTTGAGTCAATCAGAATCGGAAGGCAGCGGCGAGCGTGAAATCGGGGTTGTAATAAAAATTAATTAAAAATAGCCCCTCTTTGCGCCATTTGCATGCGCATGCACTATAACCTTACCGGCGAGGGCGACAGCACAGAACAGCGTGTTCTGTCGGTCGGTGTCTGCATCCAGCGCGATTATTACACGCTAATGAATATCGCTTTCCGAACGAAATTGACCGGCAGCCCTGTTTTATTGGTTTCACCTCCAAATGGCGGGCCGATTCCAGCGGATCGCCGATCACGATGCACGAGCCGGCTAATTCCTTGACATGTTCCAGTTATAATCGAATGCGGGGGCGCTCACACGGATCCGTTTCCAGCGCCGTGCGTGGCAATAGAACCCGCGTCGGGTGCAATGGTTTATCTAAATCGCAAATCGCACGATCGCAGAGAGCAAAAATCGTTCTTGCAGATGAATTGTGCATACGTGCAGCGTGTAAGCCGGGCAATAAAATATCGACAACGGCTGGTTCTCGCCCCCCTGAAGGTTCTCGCCTGTGAAAACGGCGTTTAATGTGCGCCGTGCGAAGACACGCTGGGGGCACACGCACGCACGCCGCTGGTGCACCGGAATGCACCATAATTTGTTCATAAAATGCACATGCTAATGATGCATGTTTCTCACCTCGCACGCTTCGCCGGTTTGCATGGGGCGGCGTGTTGCGGAGGGCCAATAAAAACGCGAAACTTAAAGCCCATCGCATCGGGGACGGAGCGGAGAATGGAGAAGTCGGCGGCCAGTCGTAAAGCCGGAACGGACGAACGCGCAAGTGGATTAGAACCGATTGGTGTCGATTTTATTTCATCCCGGGCCGTTGCATGCGGTGATTCTTTCCGCATTGCGATCGTTCTGATCCGTTCCTGAGGGGGGTGCCTTGGGAAAGAATGGGGCAAATGTTTACGAGCCTTGCCGTGACCCATCCCCGGAGTTCACGTTTATTGGACGGGTTGATATTCAAGCTGCACCGCTGCGTCGGTGTTTTAATCTAAACAAAACGTCAACGGTCGAATGTGTGAAAGAGCTTTTGTGTGTTACCCTTCGGAGGAGGGACTATAATTAGATGTTTGAGTGTGACAAGTGTCTTCTAAATAATCTTGTCGAGAGACGATTCTGTATCGGTTGTGATCTTATAAGCAATGAGGAAGAGCTCGTAAAGTACTAGCTACTTATGGCTGAGTCCTAGTTCCAAATTGTATTTGTTGAGAACAAGAAGAGAGACAAGACACGGATCATTTGAGCCATACCGATGGCGCCTAGAAAGATCAGTTAAGAATGCACCGGAAACGCAGGTTTACGGTTAGTTTAATGTATGGAATGGTTTATTGAATTGATTCCGATCGATTCTGCTCAACCAACATAACCAATATCTTGGAGCAGTTACTGTCTATAACCATTAAAGAACATTACGAGCTTTGTATAATGTATTTCGAAACGAAAAATTGTCAATAGAGGGATTTTATTCCATCACGCTTAGAATAGGGTCGAACCATCATTTTAGATGACTTCATTGAATAATCTTTACGAAGTCCGTTCCAAGCAACTCCGGTGTTTCTGTAACAAGAAATGCAATTTAAATTATCACCTGCAATACCATGTATGTGAGTTGAAACGGGTACGTACGCATTGTAGCATTTATCAAACCACCATCCTCCACCGTAAGAGCGTGCGCAGTTGTGGGCATCATTCTTGTCGAAAGTAGCGACCACTTTTCCTAAGTGTGGTGATAATGAGTCCTGTAAAGTACCCGTATGCTTTCCGAGCCGCTTGAGCGCGAATCCTTCAAAATTTTCCAACTGGAAGTCATCGTATTTTGCATAAAAGATTTCTCCTAAAAAGTCTTCCAGTTCGATAAGCAGCTCATGGCGTTCAGTGGCTATAACATTCCACAACTTGTTCAAACCAAGCCAATGTTCGCCACGAAGATCACCAAAGCCATGTTTGTATTCCGTCCAGCTTCGATTGAACTCGACTGAACCGTCGATCCTTCGCTGGAATACGATCCAATCACTGCCATACGCGTTGCTTTGCAACCCTTCACGATACATAAAAAATCCAAAATCATCGTCAGGATGTAGCCAGGAATATACACCAGAATACGACGTGAGCACTTGCATTCGCTGCTCAAGGTTTTCGGATAACTCTTTACCAGAATCTGATAGATCTTCTACTGAAGTGCTCAATTCATTCGAAACCTGCGTGATGTAGCTGCGAAGGCTCGTGAACGCGTTTGTGTTGGTAGTTTCAAATTTTATCAGCTTCTCATCAAGTGTGGAAATTGATTCCTTCACTGGCTCTATCATTGCTGAGTTTTCTTTGCGAATATCCTTGAGCTGATCTTCCAATTTGCTGATGCTGGTCACTGCTTCTGCTTTCACTGTATCCACCTTTTGGCTCAGAAGTTCGAGTCGCTCATTCAACCGTGACTCGAACGCTTGTAAATGAAGCAACAGCAATTCGTATCCAAAGCCCGACACTTCGGCGGCAGCAGATCTAAACTGCACAGCCATAATCAAACCACAGATCACTAGGAATCTAGTCGTCGACACTGAACACATCGCGCATGTGTTTGCAAACGAAAATGTAAAATCAAACTGACTCCTCACGAGCAAAGCAACCCGTTCATACTAATAGTGACTGTTCGGGCACGGTTCGGTCACATCACGGATTCCAAAAACTGGGAAAAATATTTTTTCCCAGGCGTGGCTGCAAGAGCACGAAGCAGTCTAGTCGAAATCCGGTTTGAGGCGTAAGCCTCTCTGAAACATACCAAAAGCATAGTCGAAATTCAGCATCACGATAAGCTTATATGATAAAAGCCCATCCCCATGATTCACGTGATTCACGGAACTGGTTCCAAGAGGAAGATACTGAATTATTCGTCTTTCTTAAAATACGAATTTCGGTCTATGATCTTGAAACTAGCGTTAGCACGTGAAGCTCCACGTCAGTCCCGTGTACGGTTCAGGATTCTGTCCATTCGGACCGTCAGAACCGTTTTGATCGGCTACATTTCTCAATAGAACAGCGTCTGTTCTAATTGATGAAAGCATTCGTTTAGGATACATTGGAAGGCGAATTCAATGTGCATCATGAGGCCTTGAATCTTCCAATGACCTTCACTGATGATAGCGTATATTTACGTGTTGATTCGGCTGTTGATGTGAAATAAAGAGAACGATCGATCCGTTGACCGATCGCACGAGGCCGTTAGAAGCCCCTTACAGAAAGAGAGAACAAATTTCACGTATAATGTTCTCTCCCATGCACGGTAATATCCAACGTTTTGAAATTACCATCTTTATTAAGTTCGTATTCCATTCAGTTTAGCTTATCTTGTTTTTGGCATAGAATCGTATTGCATTATCAGTGCAGTGAACGAAGTCACTTTCGGGACGCTTAACGTACGATTATTCTGCTGCTTTATTCCGTTTCTTCAATTATTCGATTATCCTATTGCGATTATTCCATCTGCTCACATTGAGAATGCGTTTATTTATTCTATATAGAGTTTAAAACGCCTATTTTCGTGCGGCTTACTGCATCAACCTTTGGTCTGAACGTTATACAAACGTAAACGTTATAGAACAATACGAGTTTCCTGTATAGTATTTCGTATAAAAAAATTGTAAATAGAGGGATTATAATCAATCACGCTTGGAATATGGTCGAACCATCATTTTAGAAGATTTCATTGAATAATCTTTACAAAATGTGTTCCAAGAAATTCCGGTGTTGCGGTTTTCATATTCATGTCGGTAGCGGCCATTCAAGTTTCTGTAACAAGAAATGCAATTTAAATTATCAACGGCAATACCATGTATGTGAGTTGGAACGGGTACGTACGCATTGTAGCATTTATCATACCACCATCCTCCACCGTAAGAGCGTGCGCAGTTGTGGGCATCATTCTTGTCGAAAGTAGCGAACACTTTTCCTAAGTGTGGTGATAATGAGTCCTGTAAAGTACCCGTATGCTTTCCGAGCCGCTTGAGCGCGAATCCTTCAAAATTTTCCAACTGGAAGTCATCGTATTTTGCATAAAAGATTTCTCCTAAAAAGTCTTCCAGTTCGATAAGCAGCTCATGGCGTTCAGTGGCTATAACATTCCACAACTTGTTCAAACCAAGCCAATGCTCGCCACGAGGATCACCGAAGCCATGTTTGTAATCCGTCCAGCTTCGATCGAACCCGACGGAACCGTCGATCCTTCGCTGGAATACGATCCAGTCACCCCCGTACCCGTGGCTTTGCAATCCTTCACGATACACGTGAAATCCATATCCATGACCAGGATGGAACCAGGAATATACTCCAGAATATGATGTGAGCTGCTCCATTCTTTGCTCGAGGTGTTTCGATAACTCTTTACCAGAATCTTTCAAACGATCCACTGATGTGCTCAGTTCATTCGAAAGCTGCGGGATGTAACTGCGAAGGCTCGTGAACGCGTTTGTGTTGGTATTTTCATACACTGTCAACTTCTCATCCAGTGTGGAAACTGTTTTTGCTACTCGATCAAAGCTAGCTGAATTTTCTTTTCGAATTTCCTTGAGTTGATCTTCCAATTTTCCGGTGCTTGTCGCTGTTTCGGCTTTCACTTGTGCCAAAAGTTGGGTTATGTTGGTCGGAATGATCTCTAATGTTTTATTGTTTGTAATTCCAAACTCCTTCATGTGCTTTTCGTGAACATCTTCAAGGTGTTTGAATAACGTTTTTCCAGAATCTGACAAATGATCCACTGATGTGCTCAGGTTACTCGAAAGCTGCGTAATGAAGCTAAGCAGGTTTGTGAACGCATTTGTGTTGGTATTTTCAAACACTTTCAGCTTCTCATCTAGTGTAGACACTGGTTTTGACACTCGATCAAAGTTGGCTGAATTTTCTTTTCGAATTTCCTTGAGCTGATCTTCCAATTTGCTAGTGCTACTGCTTAAGAGTTCTAGTCGCTCATTCATCCGTGACTCGAGCGCTTGCAAGTGAAGCAGCATCATCTCGAATCCGAATCCCGGTACTTCGGTTGCAACAGCTCTGAACTGCACAGCCATATTCAAACCATAGATCACTAGGAAACTCACTGTCGACACTTTTTGCATCATGCATGTGTTTGCAAGTGAAAATGTAAAATCAGACTGACCCCTCACGAGTTAAATCAACGCATTTATACTAATGGTTGCCATGAGCAAGACTATGGATTCTTCTCCTCTCTCAAGATATATGATAATAGGTTTTGACCGTTTTGTGACCAAAAACAAAGACATATGATAGCTCTTGTTTTTGGACACACTAAGCGTTCATGTATAGGATCACAAAGACGAAGTATGACGAAGGTGGGAAAATTTAGCAAGAAGGCGTGTATACGAATTTCGGATGTGTTAGCTAATAATCTTGAAATTAGCATTATCACGCTGTGTACTACACCGTGGACCCGCCAGGTTTCTTTCGCGAGTCTACCCTAACCGTTAGAGCCGTTTTGATAGTGGAGCAGACTCTTCGAGACCTACAGTGCATTAGGTTGTTCATTAGAACACCGTCGGTGCTAATTGCTGAAAGCATTCGGTTAGGAATCGTCGGAACCGATCACGATGTATATCTTGAGGGCTTGAATCTTCCAATGGCCTTCACTTATGATAGCGAAGATTTTCGTGTTGATTCCTCAGCTGGTGCGATAGAAACAAAATAATCGATCCATTGATCGTTCGCACGAGGCCGTCAAAAGCTCCTTCCAGAAAGAGAGAATAGATTTCACGTAGAATGTTCTCTCCCATGCACGGTAACATCCAACGTTTTGGAATTAAATTCTTTATTAAGTTCGTCTTCCATTCAGTTTAGCTTATTTTGTTTTTGGCATGGAATCGTATTGCATTATCAGTGCAGCGAACGTAGTCGTTTTCGGGACGCTTAACGTGCGATTATTATGCTGCTTTATTCCAATTATTCAATTATTCCGTGATTCGATTGCGATTATTCCGTCCGACAGACTTTGATCTGTACAGAGTTTAAAACGCCTAATTTCGTGCGGCTTACTGCATCAACCTTTGGTCTGAACGTTATACAAACGTAAACGTAATAGAACAATACGAGCTTTTTGTAAGGTATTTCGCAACGAAAAGTTGTCAACAGAAGGCTTTTAATCAAACACGCTTTGAATAGGGTCGAACCATCATTTTAGATGATTTCATTGAATAATCTTTTTTAAATGTGTTCCAAGAAACTCCGCTGTTGTGTTGTTGATGTTTGGATCGGTAGAGACCATTCAAATTTCTGTAACAAAAAATACATTTTAAATTATCAACAGCAATACCATGTATGTGAGTTGGAACGGGGACGTACGCATGGTAGCAGTTATCAAACCACCATCCTCCACCGAAAGAGCGTGCACAGTTGTGGGCATCATTCTTGTCGTAAGTAGCGAACACTTTTCCTATGTGATGTTTTAATGAGTCGCCTGCAGTACCCGAGTAAGTACCGAGTGATTTGAGTTGGAATCCTTCTGACACATTTGCAACCAAGAAGTTATCGTATTTTGCGTACCGGATTTGTCCATAAAAGTCTTCCAGTTCGATAAGCAGCTCATGACGTTCAGTCGTTACGATTTTGCGCAATTTTCTTAAACCAAGGCAATGTTCGCCACGAAGATCACCAAAGCCATCATCGTATTCCTCCCAGCTTCGATTAAACCCGACTGACCCATCGAACCTTCGCTGGAATACGATCCAACCACTCCCGTACCCGTGGCTTTGCAATCCTTCACGATACATATGAAATCCCACTGAATGGCCAGGGTACAGCATTGAATATACACCAGAATACGATGTGAGCTGCTCCATTCTTTGCTCGAGGTGTTTCGATAACTCATTATCAGAATCTGTCAAATGAACCACTGATTGAGCATTCGAAACCTGCGTGATGTAGCTGCGAAGGCTCGTGAACGCGTTTGTGTTGGAAATGTCTAACTCTTCCATTTTCTCATCTATTGTGGAAATTGATTCCTTCACTGTCTCTATCACTGCTGAGTTTTCTTTGCGAATTTCCTTGAGCTGATCTTCCAATTTGCTGATGCTGGTCACTGCTTCTGCTTTCACTGTATCCACCTTTTGGCTCAGAAGTTCGAGTCGCTCATTCAACCGTGACTCGAATGCTTCTAAATGAATCAACATAATCTCGAATCCAAATCCCGGAACTTCGACGGCAACAACTTTGAACTGCACAGCCATAATCAAACTACAGATCACTAGGAATCTCACCGTCGACACTGAACACATCATGCATGTGTTTGCAAACGTAAATGTAAAATCAAACTGACTCCTCACGAGTTAAAACAACGCGTTTATACTAACGGTTATCAAGCACAAGATTGTGGATTCTCGGCCTCTATCAATAATTATGGTAAAAGGTTTTCCCCATTCCGTGACCGAAAACACGTATAGAATCATAAAGTCGAAGTATGAAGAAGGAAGGGTAGTTCAACGAGATGACCTGTACGTGAATTTCGCACGAATCAGCAAATAATCTTCAAATTTACGTCATAATGTTGAGCGCTACTTTGGTCGCATCTACACGGCTGGGTTCTTCGCAGTGTCTAATCCAAATGTCAGAGTTGTTTTGATAAGAAAGTAGGCTCTTCGCGACAAACAGTGCATTACATTGCTCATTAGAACATCGTCGGTCCTACGTGCTGAAAGCATTCGGTTAGGAATCATTTGAAGGCGAGCACAACGTGTATTATAAGGCCTTTAATTGTACAATGATCCTTTCCAAATGTGATGGATGGGTGGTTATTTTTTGTTGTTGTATGCAGCACATCCTTTCCCTTTTGTTTCCCACGTTGCATTTCACCGCACAATGTTGCGCTCAAATTTCACCACCGTCAACCATCGCTTAACGTTTTTGATTTTACGACCGTAATGAAAACACTTAATTGCCATCTCGTGCCACGCGAACCTAGCAAGACCGGCCCTACACGTATCACGTGCGTTCACTTTAGAGCGCACACGCGCAATGAATCACGCACCCGAACACGCGGAGTAAGGAGGATTCACAGCCCCGACGCTCCTCCGAGGAGGAAAACATCGGATTTTATCGTACCGCGAACCCTCGGGAGATGTCAACGGGAGTGCGCTCTCCAGTGTAGTCAAGGTTGTGTCGCCTGGAACGGAGGCGCCGCCATCATGCCGATGAAGGGTGGCGTCGTAAATTAATTGCAAATAGAAAGGAAACGATGATCGGCGTTCATGAGTTGCGCCACGTCTGCCCTGGGGAAGCTGGTGCCCGTGGAATTGAGCTGACAAAAATAATGGTCTCAAGTGCCGGTTTCGCTCGAAAGCCGAGGACTTCTCGAGGAGAACAGAACTGTCTTTCAATTTCGTTCGCTCGGCTCCTCTCACTCCATTGGAAGGTACAGGGCTTCTGGTTCGTCGGTGCCGAAACACGGACGCAACGCTGAGACACTGTCTACATCTAGTTCAAACCCCTGGGCCGCGCGTGGCCTTGGAGCGCCTTGAGAGTGAGAGTGTCTTCGAGCCCGCACTTCTGCGTCCTCACGACGGACCTCATCTCAAGCGGCACTCACGGAGGTGCGCTGGTAGTGCCCGTGAAGTGCGCCGCTTTTTTCCGTTCGAGGTGCAAAAAGGGAGCCCGCTCGCGACTCCGCGGGTGGTGACCAATAAAAAAGATTATTCTATGTGAAGCACGGTCATAAATGTAATTTAAATTTTATTCACCTTTATTATTTCACCCGCACCGCTCCGACGGAGGCCGGCCGGCAGGCCTCGGGTTCGTAGGTGGAACGGTGGCAACAAAACATGGCACATTCCACAGGGGCAGCTAACTGTTGGACTGGACCTGCGCACCTGAGCGTCGCCGCTCCTCTGGCGACGAACACCTGAGATTGAGCAAGCCGGTCACCGAAAACGCGCCGACGAGATCATCTGGTCGCAGTGTGTGCCCGTAGGATCAGGAGGCCGCGATCACGCCGCCAGTGTTAGAATGTTACACCACCCTTCGTCGCCGTTTTTGTCAATCCCGCGCCAGGCACCCGCGCGATCAAGAACCTGATAGGCACTGTTCAGACACTCAGAGGGAGGCCCACAATTAGGGTGGCCACACGGAGAGGCCATCGGTTGCGTCATTGGGCCCCGGGGTGCTGGAAACAAATCAAACATTGTTTCGCCACCGAAATCCGGACGGATCCGGCATCCATTCCAATTCCACTGGCGACGAACACCTGAGATTGAGCAAGCCGGTCACCGAAAACGCGCCGACGAGATCATCTGGTCGCAGTGTGTGCCCGTAGTAACTAGCTCCGCGTAACAATCCACACGTCATTTGCGGCAGGCCACTGCTCCAGGCAGGCCTCACTGCTCCGTCGATCACAATCGTCGATTCGTCGAGATTTAGGAGCCCCCGTGCCCGGTACAAACGGCGGTACTGTTTGCCGCTGTTATGCCCGGTCCACCCCCGTACACCGAGATGACCAGAAGATATATGGAGCGAGCTTGTTAACAGTGGTTTGAGGGCATGCATTGTAATTAATTATTCCTCCAGGTGCTGTCTTGTTCTTGGGGTGGTCCTTGTCGGTGCCGCGCGGCACCGAGATGCTTGTGGCTTCCGCCGGAATGGGGCTCGTACACGTCTGGCAACCGTTCCGGGGACTAATTGTCCGCGATGGTACGAGCAGAAGTTTGCTTTTTTTTATTTATCTTTATTATGCTGCCCCGCGGTCTTGGAGCAGGAGTTCCTCGGAGTTGGATGTCTCGTAAGCCATGAAAAGTTTGCAGTTGGTGAGTGTATCTCGTGGAAGTTTGGAACAGGGCTAGGATCATTCCAATTAAATGGACAATTGGTTCACTATCAGATGTGCTTGTATGTCTCCTTTCTAAAACTCGGACTACATGGGCAATTTTAGCATTCTGAACATCTTTACACCGAATAACTCTGTCTGGAGGAACTAGAGGATTGACTAGGATTGGTGGAATATTTACTTTCTATTTCCATCCAAGTTTGGAATCAAAAGAAGTGTTAAAATTCAATAAAATTGAAAATGACATACCAAAAACTACAAAGTTATAACATTCCAACCCCTACATTCACCCATTATGGAAAAGTTGGAAAAGTTAGATTTTGGATTTCGACCACATCTCTTGACGTGATCCTTATACGCTTTCATAACGAAAACAGGCTAGTCTTCCCGCAATACACGCTGACGAACTTTTGTCACCACCGGTTGGCAGCTTCTGTCACCTCCCGAGTGCACCGTGTTGAACCGATTCCTTTGACACGTGGCACCCAGGTTACAACGGATCACGCTGACGTTGATTTGCTCATTACCGCGGATCTCGGATCAGGAGGCCGCGATCACGCCGCCAGTGTTAGAATGTTACACCACCCTTCGTCGCCGTTTTTGTCAATCCCGCGCCAGCCACCCGCGCGATCAAGAACCTGACAGGCACTGTTCAGACACTCAGAGGGAGGCCCACAATTAGGGTGGCCACACGGAGAGGCCATCGGTTGCGTCGTTGGGCCCCGGGGTGCTGGAAACAAATCAAACATTGTTTCGCCACCGAAATCCGGACGGATCCGGCATCCATTCCAATTCCCATCGTCCCATGCGTGTGTGTGTGTGTGTGTTTTGCCACACGCTTCCAAAAAAACCGTTTCCATCGCCTAAAGAAGTCCCTGCAGCGGGAGTATCAGTTTTCGCTCAATCGAGAGGGTGACTTCTGCTCGTGTCTCGTGCACCGGGAGGGCGTAATGGCATCGCCGGGTGGGTGCTGGGTGGGTGGGAGGCCGGTTCGGGAATGCAGTGTTGCATTATTATGTTGGCGCGCTTGTTCGTGATCACATTCAAATGCTGCTCCCGCTGCCGACGCTGCCGTGGTTTCGTGTGTCGTGGTCTAATGTGCACTCGATCGAGCACATCTAAACTTTCCCATCGATCGAGCGTCTCGCTGGCAGACGGTTGACGCGCTGCGATGCCCTCTCCCCGAATCCGAACCCTCCGTCCGCAGCCGTCGCTGTGTCGTGAGCGTTGCATTACACACAGTACATGACCTAAACGGCGGTTCAACCATTAAAGCCTCCCAACGTCTGCCGTCGTTGGGCATAGGGCCGCCGACTCGTGCAGAGTTTATGAGCGCTTGGAGGAGCCGCGGCCGGGCGACAAGACAATGCGCGCCCGGTTGCTGGGGGCCCGCGCCCGCGAGCAAGTGGGAGGGCAAGAAATACGGAAAATCGTCACCCGACCGGTGGTCGTGGGAGATCGGGGTGGCCCCGAACACGGGAGGAACATTGTTTTTCTTTCCTGTTTATGCTCCTGCTCGAGGATCGTGTGCATCGTGTGCAGGCAGGTTGCAGCCGAGGCGATTGTTGTTGCTGTGCCGTGCTGGAGCTCGAGCGGGGGAGACATCATGAGACATTTTTCCTTCTTCTCGGCGCCTGCGTGTACCGTCTCAGCTGATCGTAAAATTTGGGCTCCATTACCGCGCCGGCTGGCTGTGTGAGAAGAATGCTTTGGAAAAGGGGTCGGCGTGCAGAGCAGGCCCTACATTCTGCTGGTCATGGTGGGTCATCTTCGTTAGCCTCTGCGATG
Organism: Anopheles cracens; assembly: GCA_002091845.1. Lineage (NCBI taxonomy): Eukaryota > Metazoa > Arthropoda > Insecta > Diptera > Culicidae > Anopheles > Anopheles cracens. Next base: position 15,396 of record KZ070816.1, read on the forward strand.
TTTACACAACGAGTTCAGGAATCCGGTGCGTTAATTGTACTTGGTATTTAAAGGTGATATCAGGTGTCGGGAGAAACGGAAAGATAATTCTTAAGGCTTTGAATACTCCAAGCACCCACTTCAAACCATTATTGCAGCTACAAAACCGACCCTAATCATACGAAAATCTCAACCGGCTCCAAAAAAAAAAATGGTAGCAAAATCGAATGTTCAAACGTCTGTTTCTCCCCAACCCGCGAACCAAAACAAAGCCCCAGCATCGCACGAAAAAGGGAAGGCTGCAGACATAACGAATTCGTGATTGAGTTATAAATGAAATTCAATCAAATCAAATCAATCAATTGCAAAACGTAGCTAGCCCGCAATGGAGGGACGCCTGCCGTGGGACGATCGGACGAGGATTTGTTCTGGACCTTTTTTTGTTTCGCTTTTCTTCACATGTGACTTGTCACACGAAAAGCCAAAGCGGTACGTGTCGTTTTTCCTGCCCCTACAAACGTTTGGGCCACATTTTGCAATAGCGCAAGAGTGCGACTACAATGTTGCCTGTGAGAGTGATCGTTAGCCGACACCAGTGTGGGGGGGTTTGGATGGATTTGGTGGTCGAAGCGCGTGCGATTACAGGCGAAAAGGGGGTTCCATGCTTGGTGGGCGCATTGTTGGGCTAAACAAACATGGTGCGCGCCCGTGAGTTAATCTAAATTAGATTGGCGTGCGTTGTGATTGGTTCGAAAAAGCTGAAAACCACGTTTGTTGGCTTGCTGCGTTGCGATTTAATGCGTGCGTCGGCACGGCGAGTGCCCTGCCCCGAGGTGGTGAAGGTATGTGTCGATTAATAATATTCTGCCTCAATATTTCATGGTGCATTATTAGTGTGTTGGTGAAAGTGTATCGGCTGTAATTATTTTAAATTGTATGACACGCGGCGCTTGTTCTGAAATTAGTTGAACTTTCACATGCAATTCCTCTGCGTTCGTAATTTAACTTACTTCAACACTATAGGGACCAAACGGTCGCTTTGACTATTAAACGTTAATATTGTTCGAGTAGCTAACGAATTTTGTAACAGTTATCTTTCTCAGGTTTGAATAAAATTTTAGAGAAACTTTTTCATCCTACATTTTGTAAATAGCACTTTCATGTCTAAGTTTAATAAAATATTAATATTGCATCCTTTAATACATTAATGTTTGGTTTTTAATGTGCTTTCAATTAAAACTTCACTACCCTCCTATGAAAATATTCATAACCCAAAGAAAATACTGTTGGCGTAACCAGGATACCACTCGTTTCAAGTGTTAATTAAAACATTAAAGTATAACTAGCCTATAATTAAGGACAAAATTGATTTCAAAGTTCTTTTAAGACTACGATTCAAACACCCTGAAAGAAAAAAAAGCGTCATTAAAAAAGATCTCC
>KZ070818.1:9522-20754 GCA_002091845.1 Anopheles cracens
CAACAGCGGCATTCACACAAGCACACACAAAAAATAAATAAACTCAAACACGCTTAAACACGCACACATCAAGTGAAGTGACCAAGCCAACAGAATGATAGCTCCCGGGACGGGAACCACCACAAAAACCACCAAAGCCACCAGCGCCACCACCACCCCCAACGCCAGGCTGGGCAGGCCGGCCTACAATCTCGGCCCGGCCAATGTGACCCACCAAACAACACTTTGGCACAATTCTTTGTCAAAACTAACATACATCCTTATCTCTCGTCCTAAAGTCCGGCCATATTTCGTCGGGCCGGGCTTTCGCTCCGTTCGCTCCGGTCTAACCCCCTGGTGCGGACCGTTTAGTCAGCCTAGCCCGGGGAGATGCCCGGAACGAGAAGTGTCATCTCCGGTCTCCGGGTCTCCGCATTCAAAACGACCGCTCACAATTGGTCAAAACACCAAATGTCACTTTGAGTCTCGTCCTTCGGTGGGCTCGTCGTGACTCGCAGTTACACACACACACACAGGCGCGCGCGCACACGAACTCACAAACCCGCATGACCACACTTTCCTCGCTCCGTGGCGAGGAACCTTTCCGTGCCTTTTCTGCTACCACCATCAGAAAAATCCTTTTTATCGACATCGTCCGCCCGTCCACCCACCGGGCACGACAAAGTTCGAAAGTCTTTTCGTGCCACTTCCGGGCAGCCCCCGGTCGGGGCCGGATCGGGATGGGATGTCATCAGGCGGGCGAAAGGAGGTGAACTTTCACACGCGCCGATGCGGGGCTGGAAAATGATCTACCACTCCAGGGCGAAGAAAGAAATCACTTGAGCCGTGCTTGAGATTGGTGCTGCCGCTGCTACTACTGATACTACGTTCATGCGTCTTGTGAGATTCTTTTCATTTTTTGGGCTTCTTCGGCGGCGACCGCACGATAGTAAATCGTGGGTAACATCACCAAGATTTTATGTGCATTTTTGCCCCGGATTTGTGGGCGCAACTTTCCAGGCTAGCATACACCAGTGTCAAGGGTTAACGATTGCTTTTTTTACTCTGTTCAATGGATACTGGCTTGTGTTTTTTTCTTAATCCGAGTGGATGTAGTGTATATAAAATATATAAAGCAGCAAACGGTGCCCTTCGTTAGCGACACTCACTCATATTTGAAGGCAATTTATAAAAACGTGTTTCTTGAGCACGTGATGGATCAATTCTCAAAGATCTGGGATAAGATACTAATTATTACACATAGATAGCGCTTAATCCATGTTTCAGTGCGTGCCATTGTGCGTGTTACACTACTCTCGGACGTTTATGTAATAAACTAATAAATGGATTAGTATTAAAACATGAAAACCCCTGGTGTTGTGCACATTGCATAGTTGCAGGCGAACGTTCGCTAATAGCGGCTGAAAGTAACGTTTGCATTAAAAAAGCGACTTTTTTCCAATGGATAGTAAAAATAAACGGTTAAAGATACGTTATCAAACCAAATTACATTTGTTTCTATATTATGTCTATTATTGTACAAAAATATGTCCACTCCGTTCCGGGCCACCTGGCGGCACTTGGCCGGAACTTTGGCCATAAGTGTCGAAAAAAAATGTAGGCCGTATCTTCAGTTCTAAGGTCACCATTTTCATCAATTCATTGCGGGTTTCGGCCACGAAATTATTTGAATATATTCTCCTCGTCAAATGTGTCCAAACAATCTCGATCGGACAGAACTGGGCCACGTTAGGAGTGTTAGCATGGTTGAGCGCCACCGGAATGCCAAACTGCTCCATTTCTTCTTTTCTCCAGCACTCGCTTCGAGGAGTGGGCCAAGCTAGAAGTGGCCAAAACACCAATCGTGACATTTTTTATGAAGTAATTAACTTCTGGGAGGCACTCCGTACTATGAATCTCTCCGACCAATGCCAGCCACGATGAAAAGAAGAGGGACGTGACATCTCATTTTCGCTGATTTTGAGTCGCATGAACACCTTCCTCGGGAACTTATTATGGCCAGTACCAGGTTTCCTTTCGATGGACTTTCCCTCCTCCAGAAGTGCCTGAATCTTATAAAAAATTGCCTAATAGTATCCGGCCAATGCAAAGTGTGTCACAATGGCACAAACTTTGTTAGGCTCGGATTGAGCAGGCGGTTTTAACAAATCATAAAATGGAGTTCCTTCACTGTTTTGACCATAGCTAATGTAAATGAAGTGATAGAGGCGCCAATTTTTGACAGTATGTTGTCAACAAGTATACATTGACCACTGAACGAATTACCGACCATTGGGTGTTAGGGTAATCTCATGAAAAATCGAAACATTTTGTCGCTTTTTTAATGCATACGTTAATGCGTTCATTGCTTAATAAAAAATATCTCAAAAACGTGTAATTTTTCTATCGCATATTACGTTGAAAGGTCTGATGCATTTAAAAAGTTATTCAAAAATATGCCTACACTGTTCAAGATTGTTTAAAAGTTCCTATATTTTTAATCGAATTTTAAATCAATTATTTGTATCGAAAAAAAATAATTTTCATAAGTGGGCGTATAGTTATGTTACAAGAAGCAAGAAGCAAGAAGATGTATTTTGTTATTATCTACAACTTAGTAGAACACAATTTTCCTGCATCTCTTCAAGTTTTCGTTGTATTCTCAAAAACAGGGTGGCGTATAGTTATGTTACGGACTGTATGACAACCCGATCGCTTTTCCAGTTGTGTTTTTTTTCTTTTTTTCTAGCTTGTATTATGGGTAAGATTTGTTCTCTCGCATTTCGCGCACAAATCGTTTCGCGCGAAAGCAATTTCTGTTGCGCCCCGGCTGCTGCTGCTGCTGCTGTTGCGGAATGCTTTTATGATGTGTTATTTATTGATAGTGTGTATTAATGGGGCGCGATTTTGGGTTCGGTTTTTGTTTGTCTGTCTGTCTGTCCATCTTCCAATGATTCATTCCGGGATTATTTATCGGGGCTCGCCTTTTTCCCCATGTTTTATGATGGTTAATTTCGGGCGCACATCAATAATACTAGCTCTTTTGATTTGGGAAACGAACGTAAACGAAACAAAACATTAAAAAAGAGAGTTTATCTATGGGTTATGGGATGGAAAGCATATTTGAAAGTGTGCAATGCGTATCAATGTGATGGTAGTTTTATCATTTTTAATAAATCTCTTAAAGTTCAATTCAATTACGAATGCATTTTTAAAATATGACATCTGATATCTGATTGCACAATATGTCCCATAATTAACCGCATTTAGATAGTTTTGACATACTCAGTATCAAGAAAGTATACTGTAATTATTATCGATCACCAACCTAAATCAACCATTGTATAGTTATACAGTCCGTAACATACAGTAACATACATACAGTCCGAGGTCGGGCCATTGCGTGCCCGACACGTTTGATCTGGCCCCTGCGGAATGCCTCTATCTTCGCGCGCTGATTTGGTCCATCGTTTGGTCGGTGAAATTGCGCAAAAGTCCTCCCTCCCAGCAGACGGGTGGAGGTCGATCTCACGGAAACGATTACGAGTTCGCAAAAGTATGAGCGAGAAGAGAGAAAAAAATCCCAAAACCGGAGCGGCACACAGAAACACATAAACTCCACCTCGAACACGAATATAAATTCAAATGAAAAGGTTTATTTCACTGAAGCGATTTTATGGGAGTGATAAAATTTTAAAACCATGTTTAATCTTTCACGGCTTTTCACGGCCGAGCTGGTTTCGGGAAAGGATTTTTCTCCCGCGCGGCCAAAGAAAATTCCCACCCATTCATTGTGGCGGTGTGTCTTGTTTGGTGTGTGCGTTTCTCTTTTTTTTTGTTGGTCCTGTTCGCGCGCCACGTTCATTCCTCATGTCTCCCCTTAGGGCCGTGGCATCGTAATGCAATGCGTTTAATGCGTTCACGCTTCGGCTCGTCCGGTTTCGGCCGTAGATCGAGGTCAGGAACATGCACGTCCACCAAAGGAGACAAAAGCCTGCTTGCAAAACATTCGCGACAGACAGTAAAAGAACATAAAACTACCCATAACGCCGTGCACTAGCCGAACCAAACAGAATTTCCTCGCGGAAAAACGTAGTTAAACCTGCCGAATCGGAAAGAAATACTTCCCCCAGCGCGGCTCGCTTTTCGACAGAAGTTCTGCGTAGGAGTTGGGTGAGAAAAATGTTGTTTTCCCGTGTTTGTTTTTTTTTGTTGGTCCTTGCTTCTGCTTCAAATATTCGACTTATGATTCTTTACGTTGGGAAGAAAACTTACACTTTCCACACTCCGCTGACGGCTGGAATGCGGCGAGCTGTAAGTTCGCCTTTCGTGGAAAAGCCATCACACGGCTGCTGCTGCTGCTGCTGTAAGTTGTAGCTTGCGTGCACCGAAGAGGACACAGCAAAAGGACGAAAAAGCACCATCGGAAACGAAAGTTCGTCCCGAAACATGGCCCGCAATTTGTCCCGGGTATTGATTTCCATTCTGCGAGGTGATGACGACGATGTCGACGACGGGGCTGGAGTTTGTGTGTCTGTGTGTGTGGGGTTTCCGAATGTCCAAATGAATGTTCTTGTGCTCGTGCGTCGTGGCCATGCCGGACACTCGGGACGGGGAAAATGGCGCCTGGAAAAATCAAATGACGATAAAAAAGCAAAAATTATTTGATTACATCTAGTCGAACTCGGTTGTGTGTGTGTTTTTTTTGTGTGTGGGTTTTTAATACATTTTTTACCGCCCGACACGTTTGATCTGGCCCCTGCGGAATGCCTCTATCTTCGCGCGCTGATTTGGTCCATCGTTTGGTCGGTGAAATTGCGCAAAAGTCCTCCCTCCCAGCAGACGGGTGGAGGTCGATCTCACGGAAACGATTACGAGTTCGCAAAAGTATGAGCGAGAGAAAAAAATCCCAAAAACGGAGCGGCACACAGAAACACATAAACTCCACCTCGAACACGAATATAAATTCAAATGAAAAGGTTTATTTCACTGAAACGATTTTATGGGAGTGATAAAATTTTAAAACCATGTTTAATCTTTCACGGCTTTTCACGGCCGAGCTGGTTTCGGGAAAGGATTTTTCTCCCGCGCGGCCAAAGAAAATTCCCACCCATTCATTGTGGCGGTGTGTCTTGTTTGGTGTGTGCGTTTCTCTTTTTTTTTGTTGGTCCTGTTCGCGCGCCACGTTCATTCCTCATGTCTCCCCTTAGGGCCGTGGCATCGTAATGCAATGCGTTTAATGCGTTCACGCTTCGGCTCGTCCGGTTTCGGCCGTAGATCGAGGTCAGCACGGACGTCCGGGTGGAGGAATTTGTCCCTTTTCCCATTTTCTTTTTTTTCTGTGTCTGTCGTTTGGTTGTACAATTATTTTGACTAGTTTCTCGCGGAGGGTGGATAAATGCATAAAAAATTAATGCCAATGTTAAACACGCTGTACAGGAATAAGATGTTTGACATATTTTTAATATATTTTGTCCTAACATTTCCTAAGTATGTCAAGCTCACTGGGACAGTGATACGTTTGGTTTTCGATTTTTGTGACGCATTTGAAACGGGTCACATCGCAAAAAATGAATTTTCCGGCAAATTTAGGTATTTTTTTCTATACCTTGCCAGTGTTGGATCAGCAATTGCTATACATGGTTCGAAAGGTTATATTTTCAGTATTATGTCGAAAAAAATTGGAACTAAAACCACGCTACCAAAACAATACGAAAAATCGAAATATACGAAATTCATTATTTTGCGCCTAAAAAGTGTATTTCACAAGTTACGATGCATTTAAAAAGTTATTCAAAAATATGCCTACACTGTTCAAGATTGTTTAAAAGTTCCTATATTTTTAATCGAATTTTAAATCAATTATTTGTATCGAAAAAAAATAATTTTCATAAGTGGGCGTATAGTTATGTTACAAGAAGCAAGAAGCAAGAAGATGTATTTTGTTATTATCTACAACTTAGTAGAACACAATTTTCCTGCATCTCTTCAAGTTTTCGTTGTATTCTCAAAAACAGGGTGGCGTATAGTTATGTTACGGACTGTATGACAACCCGATCGCTTTTCCAGTTGTGTTTTTTTTCTTTTTTTCTAGCTTGTATTATGATATTCTTCTGATGAAAAACTGATCTCCAAAATGTATGATTTTGGTTTGGTAAATGACCAGTGATGAATTTAAAGACGATCCATATCATCATTATGAAAATAATTAATAGTTCTTAGCTCGATCTCTTCATCACTTAAACTAACTCTCTTAACAAACATTAGACAAACATAAGTTTTTTTTGAGCAGGCACTACAGAAATACAGTTAGGTTTATTAGAGATAACGATCCTAGTATCGATTTTACTGCGAGTCACATTTAAAAAGCCCTACAGAAAATAAAACAACAAGCATTACATTTAATAGCAGACACATTTTTATACAGCACGATCCTTGAAATAACTGGCAAGGATATAAACATATTCAGAACGCAACCCCGCATAGCGATAGATGGGTATTGATTAAAACTAAAAAATATATATTAATGTTATTTTTATGGCGCTATAGAAACTTTTTCCTGGATTTCTTTCCACAACACTTCCGCGATTCAGATTACATTTCCGCTGCTCAATCGGCTCGCGTAGCACCCGTCATTAATTCAATATAAAAGCCGTCCCACTTCAAACGTTGCACAGGTGCGATTGAAAGCCTATACGTTTTTGTAACATAATTTCCTTCCCATTTCCATTTCCTTTTCGTGCGTCCGCTTGCATCATACCCGAAAAATAATGGAAAGGAAAAAAGCCGAAATGATGGAAAGAAAACAAAAACAGCTCAACTAGCACGAAACAACAGTCAGAAATGGAGTAGTAGTGTCCGCGAAACTAAAAGAAGGATAACAACGCATCAGAACACCCCGGCGCAACTAGCGCAAAGCATAGCGTAGTCACGCACATCCACAGCGTCCGGGGGAGCGGGGAGGGGTGGAGGTGGGCTCTTCAACATTCCACGAAAACATGCGTCCAATTTCACCAGAACCATCAGCACCCGGCACCTGATTGATACGGATTCATGGGCGACGCTTTTCGCTATTCCGGGCAATGCACCGAGGCACAGTAAAAATTCGCCGGGAATCTGTTTGAATTTCCCTCCCACCCACCCACACCCACACACATGTCCACTTTGCTTTTCATATTAATATTCGATTGCGATATTTATTCGCACTCGGAAGGCAGTTTTAGTTCCATCGCGGTTTTTTTTGCCCTCCATGTGGTTCCCCTGGCCACGCCCGTCACTGGCGGCGTCATTTATTTTGCATTTCGATACGATCAATCAGACGGTGCGGCGGGTTCGAGGCCATCAACCGTTCATCAGCGTGATGGCAACTGGAATAAACGAGCCTGGAAAAATGGTTGTTGCCAGTGTTTTTTTTTCTCTCTCTCTCTGTTGAGTCGTACGTAATGCCCACAACAATCACGCCCAATTAAAACACAATTGCGGCGTGTTCATGGCAAATCGTTCGGCGGCGACTGCATGAATGTGTTTGGCCTCGGAGGATTGATAAATAAATCTTACGGTTTGAAATCAATATTTTACGGCCCGGGTCAATCAGTCAACTGCGAATAATTCAATGGGCCGATTAGTCGGTGGGTGGTGGGTCGCGGGTTCAATTTGTGGGAAAATTCAGGAGAAATGTTTGATGACTTGACCATGCTTTGATGACCTCTATTCGCCTGTTGTAATCGTTTTCGTTATGATAATTGCGATTTTAACCATTAAACGTAATGTCAACGAACAAATGTACACCTAGTTGTATGTGAAACATCACTTCTTCGTCATAGAACTTCAATACCTTTGGCTATATGTGAAACAACACTTCTTCGTCCTAGAACTTCAATACCTTTGGCTCGAAACTTCAACTCCAAATAGAAGCTCAAACCAAAGCTCGAAAGAGTTGATATTCCCATGCAAACTCTTTGGAGTTTATGCTTTGAAAGATGAGTAACAAAACTATACAGGTTTATCCTGTTTTACAGTTACAAGCTGTTGAAATTTTGTAGAGCCGAAGTTAATAAGCAATATAAATTTTAAAACTCCCCTTTACTCTCAGTAAGGAATTGAATTTTTTGGGAATATTGAAAATCGATTCATTCTGTCTATTCTGCTTCTTTAAGTTGAATATTCAAATATTTTCAATACCGAGAAATCAGGCTAGCAGGGGAAAAAAAACTCAAAATAACTTCAATATCGATAAACCAACACGAAATCCAAAATGTCAGGAAAGAAAACAGAAATCACGACATTCAAAATCTAACATTGAGTACAAGAAAACACAATCTTTGAAGTTTGGAGCTTCAAAGCAAACGCAAAGCTTCAAAAAGAACGCACGAAAAACAAACAAAATTATCGAAACAAAAATCATGTTCGCAATTTATTACCATTTAGTTCATAATTCCCCACAGCGCTTGTGTGTCCGCACCCCCTCCCCGAGATAAGGCTCATCGAGCAACGAACCGAACGCTTCCTAGAAGCCTTTTCAACTTTCGCGACGTTTTTCGTTATTTGTGTGCCGCCTTTCCGCTCCTTCTCTGAAGGTTCGGTTTTATGGACAATTTGGCACCGAAAGTAAGGTCAAACCGGATCAGGGTTTGCGTACGGGAGCAAGCGAACAAAAAAAAAACAACCACCCGACACCCTCACCTGAACAGTTCGTAAAAATGGCAGTGCTTTCGATTTATGGCCACGGGAGATCGGATGAGTGACACATGCCAGTCGTTCGCCCGCACGGGATGGGGGTTTATTCTGAGAATTTTACTATCACTAACACTAGAACGCATGACTCCACTTTTACTGCCGCTGGGAAAGGTTTTGCGGGAAGGCTTAAGGTGCCGTTCCTTTTCCAGCGGGGATTTATGATGGGTTTTCATGAAAAGTAAAGCAACGATCGAACGGGGCACTTCCCATGCAAGACTCCAATATCCCTCTGGACTTGGATGCTTGATGATACTCGAAAGCATCGCTTCATCCTTCTAGTAGCTCAATCAAACTAGCAACGGAACACGTCACCTCGATCATAGAGCAAATAATGCGAGTTCCTCGCAAGGATACGTCCTAGGTGGCTCATTGGATCCACCGCAGCATCACAAACACCCGGAGCAATATTTATCGCCGGGAATCGCTTGTTTTCCTATTCTGCGTTTTATTTCCATCCATGGCTTCTCGGTTGTTGTTTACTGCGCGCCACGAATGCGACGAGAGACGCCATGCTGCCAGCGAGCGATAGCGACTACTCCACGATAAACTTCGCCCCTATGCTATTGAGACGCCGATCCACGCCGCAAACGGGGAGCCCGGACGCGAAATTCGACCACACGGGAAACCTCATCGTAATGAGTATTTGTTCAAAATAGAAATTACAGAAAATGGGCGAACCGAAGCCGGCTGGGTATGCTAACGTTTTAATGTAAATAAAGCCGGCCACTGCTGCTACAGCCTGTTTGAGAGGCCATCCTGTTGACCAGCTGGCCATGGTTGCTGGGTGCCGGATGCTGGAGTGGTAAGTGTGTGTGTGTCTGTGCTGGGAGATAAAGCCATGCCCGACAGCACCAAGGCCAGCCATGTCGTTCACTGGCGATGAGGGCAGCTGTCCTTCAGCGAGAGAGTCCTGTGCGCAATGGTTGTTATTGGCCAGTTCAGTGGTTCTACCGCAAGGCTGAGCTTTGGAGGATGCTCCACAAGGGTTGACTGTATGTTGCATGGGCTAAGGGTAAAAATAGAACCATTTGAAACGTTTAGTAGGTATTTTTAAAACCAAAACAGATTGTGTTTTCTCCTAAAGCTCCCGCTATTGTTATCACCTTCCCAATCGGCACCCCAACACTTTCCGACCAACCCACCGAAACTGCCTGTAAAACTAAGGTCTTGTTCTTCTCGTTTCGAGATTCTTGCACAACAAACAGGACTCTCTCCAACCCTTCTCCAACCTGCAACAACTCGTCAGAATCTCTGTGAATGCAGAAATGCTTCATATTTTCCTACCCGGCGTCCCGTGAGCATCGGGGGAGGTTTGAGATGACTCTTACGCTAACTTCACTCTCGGCCTCGAGAGTAGCCTTGATTGTACCGTTTTCCATTTTAATTGCCTTTTTCGCTGGGACCGCGTAGCGTGCTGTTTTGTTTTCCAAGAGGCGTGGCACGGGAGATGCCGTGGAGAACTTGGCGCTTTACTGTGTGTCTAATATCTGGCGGAGAGCAGTTGGAACTTTATTTGGGCGTTATTTGCCAGCGTACGATTTGGATTATTAACGGGGCCTTCATACACTTTCAGGGTCACGGTGGACCTTTTCGAAGCAAGGCAAACATTGTGAGAAAAGGCATAAATAAAAGTAGGAACAATTCAAACTTCAATAAATTCAACATATTTTTCGAACGCATTCGTTCAGCAGTCTACAGAAGATTGCATGCTTTTTGGTACAATTTCATATCTTTGTTTAATCACATTCTTGTTCTATTAACACTAAAATAATTAAGCTATAATAAATGGTTTTTATTAACTTTGCTTTCCTTATTTGCTGATTGACCAAATCTACTAGATGGAGTAGAGTCCATCCAAGAGTCCAAGAGGATATGGTCTTCAAACCTGTCATTCTCAATTTTCTCCACCATTTCCTGTTAGAATATTCTCTTGAAACTATATTTTAAATCTGCAGATTCATGCCTTGATTGTTCGAAGTAAGATGATGAATGAGTCTTCAATAATATGTAATGGCTATGACTGTGCATAGTTATAGATGCTATGATAAAGAAGATAGAGTCGTATAGATGATTTCGAAGTATTACCTATCTGCACGTCACAAACGAGATTAATCCTGTTTTATAACGTAAAAAAACTGTTAAAAGACCTTGCAGAACTGTAGAAGATATACTTTGCACCGTAAACTATGAAATCAGCCTTATACTATGCAATATACATTACTAATTTTCATATTATGCTTGTGAAAAGCAACCTCAAGCTTAATTATAAAAAATTGGAAAAGTTTGCGCCAGCAAGTATGCAATCTGCAAAACACAAACGTTTCGTTCAAGCTTGTATTAACAAATTGCTTACTCGGTTTGAATATATTCTTCGCTGTGCTGTGTGAAGAATGTTTTAATAGATAACTTTATGGTTTGTATACTGTCATCGAAGGATAATAATAATCGTATGTAAATTTACGTACATTTTCAGATCATTTGTCTGGTTCAACCATTATCTGTAGAAAGAATCAACTG
>KZ070818.1:40183-56965 GCA_002091845.1 Anopheles cracens
TCCTTACTTGAATGCTTTATCATTATTAAAAGAGTAAAACGTTTAATAATAATTGTAATTCGTTTCAAAAACGAATGGCACTTAGATTGCATACTTTAAGGCTAATATATTCGAAAAGAGCCGAAACATATGCAATTTCTTGTACACCAGAGATTGGTTTAGCTATGAAACCGTGATCAACTGGAAAGTGTGCCATGAGCAATATAAGATACTTGCTACCATATATTTAACACTCTCTTTTAAGCGCCTCTAGCTTCTTTTAGTTAACATGTTCACCACATTTTCGACCAGAGTAGTACGAAACCATTCACACAAACGTCTGCAAGACTGTTCATGACCCCAAACGTGCTGTTTACGTACAACGTACCGCGCTTTAATCTTGTGTGAAATATAATAAATTGAACCGCATTACTCGATACCCTACCCGCCGAGGCCGCGATGGTCGCGGCAGCTGAGCTCATATGAATTTTCTCGCGCTCGCACTGACAAATGTGCCACTTCTACGTAGGCGCATCGCCGCCCGACTGATCCTTCCCGCCGGCTTTAGCAGTAACTGAAACAAATCTCCTACGTGACCGGTTCGCTCAATTCGCTTTCGACGCACACATGCTGCGCTAACTGTTTGTGTGTGTGTTTTGGTCGAGTTTGCCCGTAAAAGCCTGATTGCAAGGCTTTTTGACATTTGAAGCAATGTAATGTTACATTTTAGACTCAAATAGAGTGCAATAATTGATCACACAGCATCGTTCATTAGGTCAATTTTTATCTACCCAGCAAACCAACAGCTCGTTTCCCACTGGCCGCGTTCGCCTGAAAGCATTAGCATATTTTTCAAATATAAAGAAAAATCTCTGCTCATCAATCGAATAAGCCCACCGGCACAAGGAAATTACTTCGAGCGATTGGGCGCACCGAACCAATATTTGTAGAAACGGGCATGAATAACAATTCCGCATCCTTCATCCGAATCTCCACAAACCCACCCAAAGCTCTCTCCCTCCCCCTCAAGGACCCACATCAACCCGGCTCCGGCACGTGGCCGGCCGGTCAGCGCCGAAGGATCAAACTGAAAAACTGTTTATGTGAAGTGAGTTGAATAAATACACAAACACAACAAATAAAGCCTCTTCAAATACCCAAGGATCAAACTGAAAAACTGTTTATGTGAAGTGAGTTGAATAAATACACAAACACAACAAATAAAGCCTCTTCAAATACCCAACTCGCAAATACACTGCGACTGACCCACGGGCCTCGAAAAAACATCCTTAAGATCGGTCATCGGTAAAACCTGACCACACATCAACAAGCGGGCGTGCACACCAGCAGCACACAAACACACACGCACACGCACACTCGCATCCACCCACATCCATATGAGTGGTAAATCCTACTCCCCAAACAAGGGGCGAAATAAAAACGAGATCTCACAACTCGTAGCTGCGCACGGGCGCGGCTTAATCTTCTTATGACAAATGTATCGTCCTCGGACGGTTTCGACCTTCGCCACATGGCAGCGGGGGTATTTTCGGGAGCTTTCGCTTGCTTATGTCGCGCGAGCTCCTCACAAGCTTTCCCGATCGACCCGGCGGGGTGGGGAGGTGGGATGAAAGATGTTTGCCGTCGAACGATTTTTCATTCCATTTTACGGATGGACGGTTGTTGCAGAGGAGTGGTAGGATTTGTGTTTCTCTCGGCACAGTGGGCATCATGCGGTCATAAATTGCATTTTTATTTTGAATGCGTAAACATTACCCACTGTAATATGAAATTCCGATATAAATTAGCATTAATTATCTCGAATATTTTATACAAGAATTCTTTTCAAAAAGTGACAAAATGGATGAAAAGACATTCCTTAATCCTCAATTAAATTATTTTACATTGGAAGTTATGATAAATGAAAATGTCCTATATGCATCGCACAGATAATTTCGTAACAATTTCTCAACGGATTAAAGAAAATCATAAATAAAAAAACTGTTTTAGACAAAACAATGCAAATTGAGTTGGTCTCGTCAATTTTTTAAAATAAACTTTAAAAAGTATTTCTTATATTATATACAGACTATTCTGCAAGTACAAAGTAAGATTGAGTTTAGTTTAAAATGTATTGAGTACCTCTTCATTAGCTCTCGATTGAAAACGGGGCCTGCATACGCCTAAAGGTATGCATTGCAATTTTACATCTTACTGCGATATTGTTTTGGGCTATATTTTGTTACCTACTTAACCATTGAAAAGCAATAACAAGCATGAGGAAGTCGAAACAATTATCAGAGTTACCATGTCCCAAATTCCCTGAATACATTGCATACTTTAAGGCGTGAAATTCATCCGAGACACAAACCGGCGCCAGGTGTGAGGATGAGCTATCTGTTGAAAGTATGCCTCAATATTTACTAAAACCATGGAGCATATTTATGATCGCAAAGGCTCCTATTGTCCACCAGTACGCCGTCTCTATCCCAATCTTCACTTGGGGGTTTCACTATCCTCGACCGGCGATGGCACCGCCAAGATAAACATATGCACTGGAAAATCGTCCCTTTCGGTTGGCCTGGCGCTCCATTGATAAGCCTCGGTAGTTTCCCATTTATCCATAACGTTGAGGATTGTATTGTGTATTTATAATTTACTTGGACTTTTATTTCGCTTCGCTTTACGTCAAGCGCACTTTATATATATACGCTTTCTTCCCACAGGCTACCATAAGTTACCCCGGGTAGGGACGGACTTGAGGCCAGAGCTGGATGCTTGTTTGCTTATTGCTGGGTCAGTGAACAAATAATCACCGATACGCGGCACGGATAGAGAGCTGCCCCACCGAGCTGGCCAGCCTTCGATCGATCACCGAACCTGAACCCCAGAGCGCCGCGATTGATGGCCGCAAATGAAATTCCAACTCATTAATGTCGTCCACCGCAATAATGGTCACCCGTCTCCCAGCGATCATTGTCGCTGCCACTTAGCTGCCGTTAATCAAACAAACGACTGCGGTGCAAAAGCTCACAGCCGACGCAACGTCGTCCGGTGCGCGGGTGTCGATAAATCAAATATTTACACAACCGGGGTCACAATTTGATTACTACCCGCTCCGCGCAGCAATGCGAATGGGTATGCTGCGCCTGTACGGTTCAGTGAGCGGCATCGGTGATAATCGATTAGAAATCGCAACTGCCCGCCCGTGTGCATCCCGTCCCTGGTCGGGATGTAACTCTCCGTTGGGGAGGTACGCGATTGCTTAAGCGTGGCGGGCGCCCTCTTGGTGCCATCTCAGACACCCTCGAGAAGAGCACCCGCTCGTATCATGCGCGAGCGGGCTGCATGCGTTCGTGTAGATGTTTTACCAATCGTCGACACTTGGGCACGCGCTCAGCTGCACTCGAGAGGATTCGTTTTTTTCCTCCGCAATTTAGATATGTTCGAAAACTGATACGCTGCAGCACAGGAAGTGAAAAAGGTCGATACAGTGATGAGGTAGTTTTTATGTTTGAAGAGACTTACGTTAACTATTATCACAATCAAAATTAACAATTTCTTTCTACGACACGTACAGCCAAAAAGATATTTGTATCGCAATAAGTCAATTTATCTACATTTTATTGATTTATAAAAAAATCGTTTTGAAACCAAAGTAATGTCCGGGGTTGATTAATTTCAACACCAACACCTGCCGAATTCATAAAGCATTTTGTCTTGTTGTGTTCATATTTGCTGGGAAGTGGCATACATATAAACTATTAAATATGTAACATTCTCTATAACAGGTTCAATATATTACTTAATAGGAAACTTGATTAATCAATCAGAAATCCAGTCGATTTCAGAGAGACTGAATTTATTCATGAATTAATCAATTTACCCCTGAATGTATGCAACTCTCCGTTACAATATCATTATTGCAATGATCATGCTTTGCGTTTGTTTACTGCTGTTCTATCCTTGGTTAAACCCTTCTCTAACTCCATTTCCATCACTGTAAAGGCCGACTTAACTGTGATTCCATAAATGCAATTTAATCCTCGTGCATCCATCACCGCGTCTTGGTTTCCTCATCCGTTTCCGTTCCCTTCGCACACCGTCAAGTGCCACTTCCTTAACGCTCTCAGGCACGAAAGTTTACGTTACGTGACTTACTCAGCCCCGCTATTAGAAGCCGTGAGCGGGTGAGAAAACGAAAGAAAAAGAAACACATTCACTGCGGCTTATATCAAGATTTTAAAAGAGAGAGAGAGAGCGAAAAAAAACACAAATCCTCTTCAGCCTAACTGCCCCCTATATTGACGAGCGTGCCGAAGTGGATGGAAGAATCGGCTAAACTGCATCCGAACGAGTCACTTTCCAACGACCGCTCGTTTCCTGGGGCGGAAACAAATGGGAAATCGAAGACGGAGCGTGTAAGATGCACTCGCACTCATTAAAACCAGGCCAAGAGAGCCTCGGTTCGAGTGGCATCGACATAACGATGCATCTTCTAGGTGTTACTAAAGCTCAAGCAATTTTGTCACAGTTTTTAAAGGACAACGTAGCAAACGTAGCTTTTCTTACCACCCAGTCTAGCATGCAAACCGTGAACCATTTTCCCAGGAACCGGAAGCAGGTGTGTGGAAGCGGAATCAACCGCGAGTGGTGTGTCCCTAATCCCTTAATTAAATTTGATTATAATCCTCCGTAATGGTGGTGGCTCCTGCTGCACCGGTTCTGCATGCGCTCGGATGCGTATTGCGTCGTGGGTCACGAGCAGCTCGGTGATGGTTCATTGTCCCAGCTTCAGCCTTCTCGAGCAGGTTCCGAAAGCAGCCTGACAACGGGCGGCTTATGCTGCCGGTGAATCCGACTTTTGATTGCGATCGGGCATTCACTCCACCTGACTCATCATTTAGCTCCGGCAGCGGGAGGTTGAGCTTCTGGCCGGGATGTGGTTTAGGTGAATACAAGCTCAAGGACAATCAGGACTGCCCTGAAGAGTGACTGACCGGGAAGGCAACCAACCGAGAAGAGAGGTGCAACTAATCTTATATCCGTTATGAAAAGGATTGTTGCAACAATCAACATGCTATCCATACGCTTCTGCTCTTCATAAATCGCATTGAGACGATAATAATGTGGTTTCGCAGGTTGCACGCTCTTTCTATCCAATCAGTCCTCATTCCCCCATTTTCCACTTCTATACATGCTAAACTCGTTTCTTTTCAAAACACCGGCTGATACGCCTACCCACCTAACTCACAGGAACCTTTCAAGCCGAACATTGAAACTCATTAACCTCCCCCATCGGGCTCGCAGCGGTTTCAAACTCACTGCCAACACGTGTGTCATGTTAAACAGCACATCGCAACTTCTGCGGCGCGCCCCGGATGCTTAAGAACAACTTCGCAGACTAAGCCGCTCCCGATGGTGCCCGGCGCGTTGAAAACACAAAATCCCCAAACCGTTTAAGGATATGGACGCAACGAAAACAAGCAGCGCGAAAGTTGCCAGCCGGCTGCCTTAATGTACCGTGAGACGCTAACGTTAAATATTCAACCAGTTCAATATGTCGCCGTCGCAACTTCTAAACCGTGCGAAGGGACTTTCTTTTTTTTGTCTGAGGCGTCTTATTTACCCTTGCAGCATTAATACAATGTGTTGCGCTTGGGGTTGCGTGTTTTCTGGGGAAGAAATGAACATAAACGGAATGACACACACACACACCCACACACGCTGTAATTTTCCGAACGAACAAACAACACTCGCGCCACGCTTTAATGTGCCACCAGCAGCAGCCATCCAATTATGAACCAAAACGATGAGCGAAAGGCAAAAACGCACGCAGGAAGGGAGTAACAAAACATCGGAATTGTTTTTTAATTTCTATTCCGTTGACAATGCAACCTCGGTGCAGCGTTTTTTCGTCGTTGCCCGTGTGCATTCTATTTACCCTTGCAGCATTAATACAATGTGTTGCGCTTGGGGTTGCGTGTTTTCTGGGGAAGAAATGAACATAAACGGAATGAAGAATGTGAAAGCATGTTCGGAGGAATATGTGCAAATTTTGTTTTATTTTTGGTTGATTTCAGTCCAGGAAGGTTGCTTAAGAATTTCTTGTTCAAGCCGTAATTAATCAAGCAATTCGTGGTTCAACATATCCCAACAGTTGCATCCCAATACAATTTGCATACTTTTTGGTACAATTTTGATAAATCATCCCAAAAGTGTACAATTCACGCTTAACAAACGCTTTAACGACGTATTATTAGCTCATTATCTGCGCTGTTTTCCAAATGGCTGCAGGTTTGCATTATATTGCAGCGCCTTAATGTATGCAAGTCTTCATTGACTCTGAATGAAATCGATTCGATTTTTTCCATTAAATACTTATTTTCTCCACAAGTCAGGTTTATCATTTCGACCACAATCTCGTTCGAACCCATTTTTTTATAGATTGCAACCATTTATGAAGGTGCATTTAAGAGTTGTACTGTTTAAGTGAGAGAAAACCGTAAATTAAAGTATGAAATAAATTACACTTCTACAAATTACATACTTTTAGGCGCATATTTTGATTATGAGCTCCAAGGCATGTCATTTTCAACACAAAGCGATTTGTTTGAGCATTTTACTCTGCTTTAATATGTATGGCTTCAATAAACACTTTCCCAATCTGTAAGCTAATAATATAAAACGCGAATTACGAATTATCCAGCTACTGTACCAGACACACTATGCAATGGTCAAAGTGAATACCTTTTACAAAAATACCTCAATAACACCATATCAGTATGGACTTTTTTTACTATATTGTGTTACATACGCAGCTTTCAACGCCAGACTCTCAATGTTCGCGGATGTGACAAGCTCGGTTCATTATGAAACAACCCGTTCCTGGCAGGAGAACCCGGTTCCCGGTTTGACCACGTTCGCGCTTGTTGCAGCGCTTTCATCGCCTTTCATGTGGTTTGGAGTGGAGTTTTATTTCTCGCACACACACACACAAACAACTTCGCAGACTAAGCCGCTCCCGATGGTGCCCGGCGCGTTGAAAACACAAAATCCCCAAACCGTTTAAGGATATGGGCACAACGAAAACAAGCAGCGCGAAAGCTGGCAGCCGGCTGCCTTAATGTACCGTGAGACGCTAACGCACGTTAAATATTCAACCAGTTCAATATGTCGCCGTCGCAACTTCCAAACCGTGCGATGGGACTTTCTCTTTTTTTTGTCTGAGGCGTCTCATTTACCCTTGCAGCATTAATACAATGTGTTGCGCTTGGGGTTGCGTGTTTTCTGGGGAAGAAATGAACATAAACGGAATGAAGAATGTGAAAGCATGTTCGGAGGAATATGTGCAAATTTTGTTTTATTTTTGGTTGATTTCAGTCCAGGAAGGTTGCTTAAGAATTTCTTGTTCAAGCCGTAATTAATCAAGCAATTCGTGGTTCAACATATCCCAACAGTTGCATCCCAATACAATTTGCATACTTTTTGGTACAATTTTGATAAATCATCCCAAAAGTGTACAATTCACGCTTAACAAACGCTTTAACGACGTATTATTAGCTCATTATCTGCGCTGTTTTCCAAATGGCTGCAGGACAAAACATCGGAATTGTTTTTTAATTTCTATTCCGTTGACAATGCAACCTCGGTGCAGCGTTTTTTCGTCGTTGCCCGTGTGCATTCGTTCTTTCCTGTCCCGAAAAGTTCCAGCACCACCACCACCACCACCAGCTCGATAATAAAGTAGTTTCCAATCATCTTAAATTGCATCGTTTGTTTTTGTCCACCCGCTAGTTCGCTCCCTCGTTTACATTCACATCGGCCGCTGTCATCGAGCTAGAGGGATTTTTTGGTTCATGCTTCTTTTTCTTCGTGCTCCACCGCTACCCTTTTTATCGCCCGAAGCTGGCCAGCGCTTTGCCGATTGGTCTGATATGATTACTTTTCCATGAATGAGCAAGCCCGGTTAGCCGGATGCTAGCTTCCCCCACGCTGCAACTGTCACAATATGATGAGCTTTGCAATCGGTGCACCCGAACCGAAAGCGTCCTGCTCGTCAAAATGAAAACGTCCCCGATCCTGGCAGGGTATCAGTGGCAGGAACGGAAGCACGGGGCACTAGAATGAAAGTGCAAGAAACAAAAAGACACACACCGAGGGAGAGAGAGTCAAAAACTTAAATAAAATAAAACCATTTCGAGCGCGGAACGGACGGAAAAACTAGGGCAGCTTTGGTGTGTGTGTATCAACCATGTGTGTGTGTGTGTAACAGTTTTTGCAGTTGTTGTTTGGTCGGGCAGCACGGCGATGCTGCTTCGATGATTCGAAGATTGGTACAATTGTGAAGAAATAATCGGGAAAATTTAATCTATTATTGTGCTCCGATCCAGTTACGGAAGTTCCGTGACGTGACCCGCCCGTGCTGCCACCCGTGAACGATTGGAAGGAATGGACGGCATCTATTACGCTGCTGAGGGCAACCGGGCAGCCAGTCTTTTGTTTGCCCACGATCGTCCGATCGGTCGGGGTGAGGCGTGGCTGGCGGGAGCGGAGAGGAAATTGCGTGGTTGATTTCACAATTTTTATGAGCTTTGTGTGAAGCTTTCGGTTCGGGGGACGGTGGTGAAGGCTGTGGTTCGATTGGCTGTGGACGGAAGTGTGCCTTGACCGGGCGTCTGTTATCGCGATGCGACAGTGCGAATCGTTTGTCACCGGGCCGCTGTATTGTTATCGAGCTATCGCAGCTATCCATTTCATTGGTGGTTCGTTTAGACGATTAGCGCCTGAATGTACGCAATCTGTATGACACGCGATAAAATGCGATCTGTTTTCCAGCAAGTTAAACGTTTTCGGGACAAAATCTCAATTTAATTATTTCACAAGAATTTAGTACAGTTTTTTTCTATTTGTAAAAAGTCAAAACAACAATTTTATGAACAAAAAAAATCAAAGGTCATTTATCAAACGTCGTCTTCTTATCTTTAGAGTTGTTCTTTCCACGAAGTCGAATATATTAACAGATTCGGATAGAAGATAGAGCCTTGTATAGCGAAACTAACCTCATAAAGTGCAATATGCGGAAGGTCCGAACTCTAAGAAATTGTTGTCCCTGTTGCTGTCTTGAAAAATCGCCTAAATGTATGTAATTTATAGACAACGTTTTATAAGACTTGAAAACGTGCAGCTTTGCAGAAGATGCGCTTTATGAAAACTATGCAATATAACAACAATACCCATTGCATACATTCGGGCTGATTGGTCCAGGACGCCTCGTAAACGCGTTCATCATGAAATGCTGCAAAGCCACTTTACTTTAAACTTTGCTTCACTTTCATCCATCGCTTCCTTGCCACAGCCCGTTGCTTCAGTATCTTCCTAGCCCGCGTCTGCTTCATGCGCTTCCGGCCGTACGCCACACCGAACTCGATCGCAAACACAGCAATGGCGGCCGCATACCCAACCAGCAGCACGTAGAACAACGACGCCAGATTCTCGAACCGCAGTATCTCGTCGAGCGCCAGCGTCCGATCCTGCGTGTAGTGATCCTGCCTGAACCACGACCCGTAGATGCCCGTCTCCGACAGTGACTGAAAGAAGAAACGCAGCCGGCCCATAAACGGGTTGCGCTTGGTGAATGTGAACGCTTCCGGTTGGATGCGAAGCTTCTCGCGCAACAGGTAAAACTGTGGCGCATCCGGTTCCTGCATATCGTGCGAGCTAGCCAACGCCCGCCCGTAGCTGCAGGGCACGACGTGGGCAAACTCGGGTCGAAAGTAGTCGCGCCAGGTTGTGTTGAACTGGCTGAAATCGTCCCGAATCACGAGCTGCAGGTTCGCCAGCGCATGGAGACGCTCTCGGAGGCTTTGGTAGTCACCGGGCGCTAGTTTCAGCGGTGGTCCGCTCTGCGCCAGCTGCTGCAGCGTTTCCAGTTCCGGTTCGTACCTCGTCTGGATCATGTACGTGATGATCTTGGCCGTGTAGGCTTCCTTCAGCAGAAACACCAGCACATCGAACACGGAGAGTACAGCGCGATCGAACGCTCGGAGGTGATAGTCGACCATCACACCACCGAAAAGCACGGCGAGGATGTAGTTGACCGCGAACAGCCTCGGGGCGACGAGATTGCCGAGGATGGACGCCATGACGATCGCCAGCACCGTGTACCAGAGGTACTGCGAGAACGGTTGCCACAGTCTCAGGATGAACGTCTGGAGCGGTTTCCTCGGCACCAACACGCACGTCCCGTCGAACGTGTTCAGGTAGAGCTTCTCCGTTTCGTTCGCATCGGAAAGGAGGAGTCGGTTGAAGGAGAACGCGACCCGCTTCGCCTTCAGCAGCTTCCGGTCGACGTAGTTCAGATCGGTTGAGTTCATCGTCAAGTCGGTGGACTGATGATAGATCCACTGGTGCGTTGCATTCTGATGCGCAAGCACCGTCTCCAAGAACTTATAATCTGAACCACCGAAAACCCTATTGTATCGGTAGATGTACGGGACGAGCGTGTTGTAGAGCGTTTTATACAGAAACCCGTGCAGATTGGCCACCTGGTTATAGGCGGCCAGGGAATGGTGGGCCTGCGATTGGGAGATCGAAGCCAGTTTTCGTTGAAACAGCAGCGGAAGGAGCACGTTAAACTGGTGCGTTCTGGTATCGACCCACAGCAACAGCACACGCGTCACTCCGAACGAAACGATGGTACCGGTGAGCTGACGCTCACTTTCCACCGGCCGGAAGTCTTCCCACACAAGCACATGGACGGCCGAATGGGTCCAGTAGGCGGTGCGAGATAGATAGTCCATTTGGTCGTGCAACTTGCGCTGTAGGATGAGAGTGTAATGATGGAGAGGGAAATTTCGTTAAAGTAAACAACGCACATCTTCAAACTAGCTAAAGGCTTGGAAATTCCCTGACCCTTGGAGAGAAACATGGAGCTAAATATTTTGACATCTCAAGAATACCTATCTATCAGGGATAACCTTTCTAAGAGAGAATATGCTCTAAGAAATAAACAGTCTAATAGAGAATACCTGTCTAATAAAGCGCACCTATGTGAGAGAGAAAACCTATCTAGGAGGAAAAACTTGACTTACATAGAACACCTGTGACCTAAGTAAGAGCGATTATTTTCCTAAAAGAGTCTGAATCTGAGTCTGAAAGATGATGAGGTATCCACACCTGTCCAAGAGAGAATACTTGTCTAAGAATACATACCTATCTAATAGAAAACCTCAAAGGACACTACATGTAGACGTAATATCTGCCTAAGAGAGAATATCAGACTTTGAAAAAAATCGCACAAGAGTGAGAACTTCTAAGAACAAAACCTCTGCTCTAGAAGACTTTCCTCCACTGTCTTCCAATCTTCAACATACCTTCACAACGCTCGCAACGATCAACGCACACTTGGTGTCCCTGGCCGTAGTCTCGATCGCCAAACATCCAGCACCACTGCACGCCCGGAACACGCGGAACCCATCGCGGCGCATCGCGCCGTGACTCTGTACCGTTTGCCACCAGGATGTGTTGGGTGGGCCAAAAAAGCAGGCACCACCAACGGACCCACGCAGATGGTGCTGCTGTATCTCGTCGAAGAATGTGATGATCCGTACCCACGGTGCGTTCGTTTCAATGGGGCTCAACCGTGGCGTGGAGAGGGCGAGCGTGATTGCAGCTAACAGCAGGCCAAACAGTGCAGCGACTCGAACCTTCATTGTGACTGACAGTGCAGTGTGCCGCCGTTGGTCCGGATAGGTCCGCGATGGGTGGCTACCGGGCAGTTGCGATGGTTCTCACGATTTTACTCAATTTGTTAACAATTTTCATGATGGGAGATACATATTTTCACTTTTTAGTTGTAATAATGGCGAAAGTAATTCGTTCTTACACTTAAAATGTGTACAATTGGAGCTATTACTCACACTTTACAATGTTCTTCAACTCCGTAGCGCTCTAATTGCTGTCGCTGTAGTTGCCCTCGAGATTTCTAGAACTAAAGGGACGCAATAGTGTTAAAAAAATCTGTAAAGAAAAAACGGTTCAAGTGCGGATCATAACGTGAATAACAATGCATAGATCTCAAAAAGTCAGGCGTCATCATTGTCATACAGTTTGAAGACTAGATGTGATCAAATATCGGAATAGGTGGGTTCACACGAGTCGAACTTTTGATGACGAACTTCACGCACACTATTACTGGATAACCTTTTCAACTTGAAACAGACTCGGCGAACATAGCTCGACTCACTAATACATTGACAAAAAAAAGTTTGCAGATCGTACAAATTCGAGCAGAGTTCATGTCGAACTTTTGATGACGAACTTCACGCACACTATTACTGGATAACCTTTTCAACTTGAAACAGACTCGGCGAACATAGCTCGACTCACTAATACATTGACAAAAAAAAGTTTGCAGATCGTACAAATTCGAGCAGAGTGCGACTCGTGTGAACCCACCTAATCAGAAACTTGTAATATCCTTAAATTTTTTATAATTCTGATCACAAAGACAGATATTTTATAACAAATTTTACAGGCGGTTTTAGTGGTAAAGAGCATTAAAAACATACCAAACCTACTGCCAATGATTGTTCGCAGAAAGACTTTTGTCAGTAATTGGTTTCGAGTGGTTGTTTGATTTTCGAAACAACACGTGGTTGGATAGTATTAGCTCCATATTTGAAGGTTGCAAACATTCCTAGCCTTGTAGCTTTGTTTTATAAGGATATACATTAGCACTTAACACAATTTGCTGTTTCAAATCATGATTTGATCATGCAACTGGCGTTATGTTTGCAATGTAACAATGAGGAATGACTCAACAAGTAAAAGGATAATCGATTCGTTAAAGTTATTTGTATTTTAACGAACTTGTATATCCCCATCTGGTGTTTGTGCTTGTAACCAAAGCGCTTTAGGACCAGCTCACGGAGGATACTTGAACTAACTTGATATGCTGGATTATGCTATAAAATATCCTTTTTATCCCTGCTGCTCGAATTCACGTACGCTGCCATTATAGTATGGTTAATTATGGTTCATTATATTGCATCTTTATGGTAGACTAAACTAGTTGCAAAATTATCCGCATTATCTCTGAATGGCATTAATTTTAGTTCACACCCCAAACACGAGGTGCTGTTAATGAAATATTGTTACCATTAAATTTGCTTGGTATGCTGGTTTGCTTGTAGCTTTCACATAGATTTCTGAAAGGTTCAAAAAATTCGTATGCAAGCTAATGTGACACTTTTGTGACGTCATCATAGTGTTGAGGAGCTTGATATTTTATTGCTCATGTTTTTATGAGAAGACCTGTAGACCACCAAAGGATTTTTTTTCCTTCTGGCTGCTGGATCCGAAATTGATGTATTTTTTCAATAACGGGCGAACACGCACAAACATATTCTTAAAATGTCATGAGAAGAACGCTCGTCTCGACGTCAACGATCACCAAACCCGCCTACGATTTACCTGCAGCAAAACGTGATGTTCGCAAAACGTGAACGGATGAAATCATGTCTGCACCTAAAGTTTAGTAGCAAACGCAATGCACAAAGAAGTTACCACAGTTGCTGAGATGGTACTGGACAGTAGACTTAAGAACTCTTTCAGTGTGGCTTCAAAGCAGACAAAGCAGAAACTGCAGAAAGAGTCATACAGTCGTCTGGTTCTGAAAAAGATGTCAAGCAGGAAACAGCGTATCAAGATGCCACCGTGTTCATGATCTGAGTGTATCGGCGCGAAGCGTGAATTGGCTCAGGAAAGCCGGTAGTGGGTTTGGTAAGGACACGAAGAGATGCGGAAACAACGGGTGCTCCCTACCCCATCATCCGTTACTATATGATGAACGAGAAGCCGTAGGCCCAAGCAATCGTATACATCAAGCAATTTCGTTGTCCGCGGATAGTAACATTATTCCGTAAAATAGACTCTCGCATATCATTTATTCATAACCGATCGTTTGAACAGCGAAATTTCGAAATTCGAACAGCAAACAAAACATCGTTTGACAGATAGGTGGCCGGGTGTCAAGCGGCTTTTACACGTCCCAATAACGACCTGAGAACGACGATGCGAGAAGACCTATCGAGACGTCAAACGACGAGGTTTCTTGTCTGCTGCTCACTACGTACAGAACAGAAGCGCGGTACCATTCGCGATACCTCGCAACATTAAAAATTCCACTATTAAAAATGAATTTAAATATAGCTAAAAAAATTTTAGTATGAAAACAAGGGTTTTTGTTTGAAAAAAAAAAACGATATTTTTAAAACCCCAAACAATTTTGATCAAAATACAATTCTGTGTGACAGCGTTCTCGCCTCAAGGTTTCCTGCAATGCACGATAGAAGCGAGAACGGCCAAGTGAGAACTTTGACAACATTCCCACCTGGGCGCAGTGGGGGCCGGCTGAGCCGCACACGAAACAGCTTGAATGATTTGACAGATTTGACGGCTGCTGTCACCTTTTATTTATCAACAAGAAGAAGAAGAAGAAAACAACAACAACGCGAAAGTTAAAATCATCGTCCGATTTGTTTCTGTTTCTGTGCTAATTAAAGTAATAAAACACCTTTACGTTCAAAATGGATATGGATTACTCTAACGATTGGAGAAATGCTCACCACAGCACTGGAGTAAGTAAACAGCTCTCGTTGTGTTTGTTGCTTTTGCGGGTATTTCCGGCGCGACGGAACATAACCTCTGCGGTTGCGGAGGATGATGATGCAGGATTTGTATGAACAACAGCTTCGGAAAATCGTTAAACCCAAACATTTCTCTTCTCTAGACAACAATTATGGCGGTGGAGTTCGACGGAGGCGTGGTAATCGGTGCCGATTCACGCACCAGCACCGGCACGTACGTCGCTAACCGTGTCACGGACAAGCTCACGAAGCTGACCGACAAAATCTACTGCTGCCGCTCCGGTTCCGCTGCCGACACGCAGGCGATTGCCGATATCGTTGCCTATTCGCTTAACTATCACGAGTAAGAGGATCCCAAAGGTTTCCGCGAAGAGGAATCTAATGTTTACATCACGTTCGCAGGAATCAGACCGGCGAGGAACCGCTGGTGGAGGATGCTGCCAACGAGTTCCGTCAGTATTGCTACAACTACCGTGATACGCTCGTGGCCGGCATCATCGTCGCCGGCTGGGATCCGAAGCACGGTGGCCAGGTGTACTCGGTGCCGGTCGGTGGTATGCAGATCCGCCAGAGTGTGACCATCGGCGGTTCGGGCAGCTCGTACATCTATGGGTTTGTGAAGGAAAACTACCGCGAGGGTATGGCCCGGGCCGAGTGCGTGGAGTTTGTGAAGAAATCGGTTTTCCACGCGATGTACCATGACGGAAGCTCGGGTGGCGTGTGTCGTATCGGGGTCATCACGAAGGATGGCGTCGAGCGGGAGGTGTTCTTTGCGCCGCGCGACTACGAGAACGTTCCGCGTCATTCCACGGCACCGAGTGTTTCCGTACAGGCTTAAGGCGTGGGGCGTGTGGGTGCGTGGTTCGCGAATCATAATAATTCTATGGTATTGCTGTGGTAAATGGAATAAAAATTTCTATTCGGAATAACATACGTGTTTCATTCGTTGTTATACCATTGATGTATTTTCGAGTACGATGCTCTAGTATGTATCAATAGTATCAAAGATGAGAATAGTATTATGAGTTTACAGAAAAAACAACAAATCATAGTAACAAGTTTCCTACCAACAATTATCAAATCATATCTCATGTTAAAATAGTTGGTTGCAATTTGGTTGAATTTGTTCACTTCAATGGTAGCTTTAATTTTAAGAATCATCTGTATTCCGTCATAATAAAAGTTTAATAATCAGTTCAGTTTAATAATCGATACTGGATTCCTAATAATTTACATGTTCGATTGTTTAATGTAATTTAACATCATTTTAATATAAAATTGATGATCTGGTTAGGAATGGAGAAAATATCTCACACTAGATAAATCCGTTTAAAAAGACATTTCAATCGGCGAACATAATTTTACTCGGATAAATAAAAAAAGAAAGAGTTGGTTTCCCAAATCGCATGTTTTACTGCAGATAGAAAAGATTTGCGCCAAAATGTATGCAATGCGCATTACACCAGATGTTTATTTACCAGCTTGACAACCATTTCCCGCTTGCAAAATGTAGCTCGTCATGGTAATTATATAGCATTGGGAAGAAGAAGCAAGTATGCAATATGTACGGCCAATCTTGTTATTAATGCATCCCAACTTCACGCTGAAATGTCAATCTTACGATCTGAATCCCAATAAACGACTTGAAAAATTCAAACCTGCCGTTCGAAAACGGTTTCTCAAAGAACATAAATGACAGCAGGCCAGCAGAGATGAACGCTGGGACGCATTTCAAAACAGCTGCCCTCACTTCTCCGTCGTACCGGACGACGCACGCCGCGCACGCGCACGGCGAAAAAGTCGAACGACGACGACGACGACGACTGTGCTCGGGGCAAAGTGCAGAGCCTCGGTGTAGCAGGCGCCACCACCGAGCGGCCAGTTGTGATGCGGGTTGCATAGGCTGCAGGCGGCGTTCCGTGTTTTCGTGTTCGTGTGCGCGTCCGGGTTGAAAGGTTCGTGGAGGCTGGTCTCCTTTTTCTCCCGTTCATTTACCCCTAGTGAGATCGTGTTTCTATGTGTGAGGGTGTGTGTGTTTACTGGTGGCCAATGAGAGCAGGTGAAAATACACGGTGCGGATAAATCCTTGCCAGGCCTCCCTGCTGCAACTGTGGATCGAAATTTTGATCCCGTTCGCAATTGCTCCTTCCCA